>OVAP01000094.1:1847-55984 GCA_900406295.1 Aurinia saxatilis | reverse complement strand
AAACCTGATAGTCCCTAAGTGGTTAGGATAGGTCAGTTTTCCCTACATAAAAGACTAACAAGATATGTAAAAAAAGCAAAAGAAAAGAGTTCCGGCGGCGGCTTTCGCTGGTCGCCGGAAAAACGAAGGAACTTGCTCGGAAACTTTTCTGTAGAGAGAAGTTAGAGAAAAAAGTTTAGAGAGAAGTTTTAGCTATTTACCTAATTCAAGTAAAGTTTTTGGATCAAATTTCTCTTAAAGTACTAAATATGTACTTTAATGATTAGATATAAAAGGAACAGCTCGGCTAGCGTCTTCTCTCTCGGGCACAGAGATCGAGACAGCCACCCTCTTCAGATCGGAAATGGATTCTCGTTGTCTCTCCTCCACTGCTCACAGCCTCGTCTTCGCTGACCCCATATGCTACTCCTATTGAAATCACGCTACTCTCCTCGTCAGATATTGAGTCTTCTCCGACCAAAACGCCTCACTTTTCCGGGGCACATTCTTCCAGATCTCCATCACTAGCTTCTCCTTCGCTTCGACGTTACAACAACTCCTTCCAGATCTCCACCACTAGCCGCAAATGTTCTCGGGCACATGAATCGAGGTGTACTTCTCCGTCGCCGACGATGGAGTCGAACCACTCCTTGCTCCCCTCCGGCAACACCCTAGTCGCTCTGAGGCTCACCCCCACCCCCACCATGAGCTCCGGGACCCACCTCCTCACTGTTGTTGGCGTTTCCCTCCATCTGCCGTCGTCGAGCCTCAACTTTGGCTTTGAGCCACCCTCCCACAGGCTTCAGCTCCCCCCCCCCCCCCTCGACCCTCCGTCCCACCACCATGTCCCTCTAAGCACCGTTGCAGCATTCTCCCGGTGAGCGTTTTTGTTCTCTGGCACTTCTCCGGCACAACCTTGAACCCGCGACTCCCTCAACACCCCTCACGAGTCCCGAACCTCCAAGAGACCTCGTCGCCGTGGAGATCCATGAACCACCGCCGGGATATGGCCATTGTGGGTCCGAGAGAGCTGCCGGAACCACCTCCACCTCTGGATCCAGAACCACCACCTTCTCCAATATCGAAGGTCTCTATCCTATTGGATCACATGTACACCCCCGAATTTAGAATCAATAGATTTACAACTTTAAACAAGGTAATAGTCTCTTCTTTGCCGACAAGCTTGGCTTGTAACGCGATCATGAGAAGGAGAAATCTTTACATATTGACATATATGATTCTCGGAGCGTGTTTGGGTAGCACAATGGATAGGAGACAACACAATTGTGCCATACGTATCATCTCAGAGACTTGTGCTTGGAGGACAATACAATTGAAATATTATCCGATCTTATCGTCAATGTCTCTACCAAAGGTTCGACTTAAGTCTACTATCCTCATGGCAGGAACCTTACCCTTAAAGGATGCGACTTCAACAACAAAACCAGTGGATATTCTACACTTTGTGTGTTCTTGGATTCCCGAACTATCGTCTCACTACTCAACTCGACGCAGAGTAGTCAACGAGCTGAGAAGCCTTCTCTTCGACATTCGTTGTCTCATAGAGTCCTTCTCTTCTTTCTGTTTCTTCTTTATCTCCTGTTTAGCAAATGTTATAGCTGCAATTTTGGCAAAGTCTGCCTTGTTCTCTCTTGACATTGCTCTGTGAGCTTAATATCTATAAATTTTCCTTAGTTTGATAAAAAAATATTTTAGATTAGACTTAATTAAAATACATCTATTTTTTTCCAAATATAAAGTTAAATAAGATTTAGATATATGAATATATATATATATATATATATATATATGTATGTATATTTTTATTAGATATTATTTTGAAAAAGGTAATTTTGGAATTACAAGAAAATTTGCATGATAAATAGGTTGTTTGGGCTATAAAATTCTGAATGGGTTACCTTAGTTATGTCAATAAAAAAAGTGGATTATGGTAGATAATTTTTTGGGTCTAATGCAAAAAAACCCGTCAATTCGATTTGTTTTGTAAATTTACCATCGACGTTCAAAAAAATGCAAAACAACCCTTCAACTCAACTAAACCGTGCAAAATAACCCTTCAACTTAACCGTGCAATATAACCCACCATTGTATTTTTACTATCCGAAAAAGACACAAAATTATTTAAAAATCAGTTTTACTCTCGATTCAAACTCACAATATATTGGTATTATAATAGGCGTGTAACCAATACTCTAAGAAAATATTCAATAGTAAATTATCTTAGATTTCTTNTGTCAACAACAATTTTGCATTATGCTGGGCTCGAACCCAGGTGGTGACACAGTGACAGCCATAGCACAACCGCTAGGCTACAAGTCCTGGTCATCTTAGATTTCTTTTATAGACTGTATTTGATTTTTAAGGAAATAAAAATTCTCTCATGTGCAAAAAAAAAAAAAAATTATCTTTTGCACCAATGAAAATTAAAACTGAAATTAAGGTTTGGTTTTTTATTTTATTTTAAACTTTTATGCTATTTTTCTCTACTTCGTGCCATGTAAATTTGCAAGGAAAAAAAAAAAAAAAAACGAGTTGAAAGGTTATTTTGCACGGTTTAGTTAAGTTGGAGGTTTGTTTTGCATTTTTCCAACGTCGAGGGTAAATTTGCAAAAACAATCGAGTTGAAGAGTTTTTTGCATTAAACCCTAATTTTTTTTCTTTCTCATTTAAGAAGTTATTCCTTTCTTATCACTCATAAGGGAGGAGAAACGTTGGACCTTGAGCCAACTTTGGCAACTAGTTTGGTACTCACTTCTAGCTGTCCGAAAAAATGTAAAACCAAATTGATTATAAATAAGTATCGCTTCGAAGATGGAGGTGAGACTCAAAATATGTCTTGGAAACAAAAATGGTTCAATATTTCTTTCAAATATTTTACTAGATAGTAGATATTCTTCCACGCGATATTGTAGATGTTTTGATACATAGTAGGAGAAGATTTGGTGATACTGTAGATGTTAATGAGGCAAACTATGTGGCACTGGAATGGGTTTTCCAAAGCATGCATTCCCACCAAGTTCAAAGAGTCATTTTTGCTTTAGAAGTTGCTTCTTTGGAATGTGGAATTAATAGGCCGTCTTTCACGGGTTTTGGAGATAAACCGAAATCGTTGTTGACTAATTTTTCGGAATGGAAGGTTGAACTGACAGGAAGATCAAGTAATAGAGGAACTTTTCTCATCTCCAAAAACGTCAAAATGGGCGTATACAATCTTATGTAGAATCGGGACCACCATCGTGGCTCAAGAACCTCCTTTTCGATGAGAAAACCGAGTCATCTGTAAACTTGTAACTAACTATTTTTTGTAGCTCTTATTGGGTTAGTTAGTGTTTGCCTTTTTGTAGGGTTAAGAAACAGTTAGCAGATTATCAATAGTAAGATGACAAAAAAAAAAAAAAGTAGACATTCTCCACGCGATCTATATGCGAGGTGTCCATATCAAGTTATTTTCTATTGTTTCCACAATTTGTAACAAATAAATAATTATACAGTGGAAGACAATTCAGTCATTCCTTGCCATGTTTACAACTAATTATACAGATAACAAATTACACACAGTATACATATTACATTATTAACTAAGCGGAAGAGTTATTGTTGGTCGTTTGTTTGGAAGAAGAAGACGAATAAGATCTGCTCTGTTTCTGTGAAGAATTCTGGCTGGAGGAAGATGAAGACTCAGTGAAGAAGACCATAGCTTCATCATTATCGACCAGAGCTTGGATCGATCTTGGAAACGGAGGTGGATTCACTTCCAAAACACCTTCAAGAATCTGAACAACTTGACTCATCGCTGGCCTATGATTTTCGTCGTCTTGAATGCACCAACACGCCACTCTACAAGCTCTGGTGAGCTCCTCTATGTCCACGGCTTCATCATCTCCCAGTCTCGGGTCAACCAACGAGCGGATATCTCCATCTTTGGTGAGTACTGTCGCGGCCCAACTTGGGAAGAATCTGAGTTTTCCGTTCTCTGATTGCTCAGTGTTTCTTCTCCCGGAAACAAGCTCGAACAGCATCATCCCGTAGCTATAAACATCGGCTTTTGCTGTTATCGCAACCCCCGAGATCCACTCTGGTGCAAGATAGCCTCTTGTGCCTCTCATTGTAGTCAACACCCTGCTAAAGTCTCGACCCACAATCTTGGCTAAACCGAAATCAGCAACTTTGGGACAGAATTGTGAATCTAACAAGATGTTCTCGGGTTTTATATCGCAGTGAATGATGCAGTCTCTGCATTCGTCGTGTAAATACGCCAATCCTCTAGCTGTCCCTAGCGCGATCTGGTACCGCAATTTCCATCCGAGGACCATCTTTTCATCACTTTGATTGATGAAGAGATGAGAATCTAGAGAACCGTTGGGCATGTAATCATAAACAAGCAATTTCTTGTTTCCTTCGGAGCAAAACCCACGAAGCCTCACTAGATTCACATGCTGGATCGTGCCTATAGTCACTACTTCTGTCCTAAACTGCTTTTCCCCTTGGCTAATACTCTCAAGCCTCTTCACGGCAATGTCCCCAGAATCCGGTAAAACTCCTTTGAAAACCGAACCGAAACCACCTCCTCCTAACTTGTCTGAGAAATTCTTTGTTGCGTTCTGTAGTTCTCTATAACTAAACGCAGCCAATGTACCATCACTCTTCTCTCCCCTCATTCTCTTTCCCCTCCGGTACCTTAATATCACGATTACCACCAACAGAACAAGTGCTATAACCCCTAACGAGCCTAGAACCGCGCCAAATATCGTCAGTTTGTTACTCTTACCTTTACCCGGCGAACCATTAGGCATGTCGGAAGCAGCGAGTCTAAGATAAAACGTGTTCCCAGCGCTATTATCTTCTTCGAGTTGCTGAAGATTCAAGACATCTTTACTCCACCTCGAGCACCGGTTTGAGCCTTCCTCATGTGCGTAAGCCTTGCAAGAACAATTCCCTTGGCAAGCCGATGCGCAGTTACTGAGACTCGTCATCACCAATACCTCTGGTTTATCAGGTAGTTTCATGTTGGAAAGAGGCAAAAAGGGGTTAACATTTCGAGGAGAGCATTGTAGCTCAGTCCTTCTAACACAGCCTGCAGAGTAATCCCTCAAGTCCCAATCTTTCTGGGACGCGGATCTAAACCCATAAGGACATTGACAAAAAGGTTCAGACTTGTCGCTGCAAATCCCAGAGGAGCCACAGTAAGCATAAACCTCGCATTGTTGTCGAGGTTGAGACCAGAACAAGTTCCAGTTGTTGTTGCTCTCCCACCAAGTGAACTGTTTGATTTGTCCAGACACGTCCATGACGAAGCGTGACACATTGGCGTTGTTGTAGACAGAGTAAGTGAAGTAGGACTCAGTGGCGTTGGAGAAAAAGCTGAAGTTGTAGATGTAATTGAGTTTCATCTCAGGGACTGCATCGAAGAGCTGACTCTGAGCGTTCCAAGGACCACTTGACCAGTACGGGTTAGATCCGTTCCAGAGGATCTTATAAGCTGTGGACTCGTCTAGCTCGAGAGAGAACAAACCTGGTGATGGATCATCCTGATTCTTCCACGAGATCAGCCTTTGACTCTTTCTTGTTCGTTTGTCATACCGGATTTTAACTCCGGGAAGCCACGTGTCCGCCGGGTGGTCAAAGCTTTGCCACAGCACGGTGGTTGTTCCGCCTTCTCTGAGAACGAGATTGCCGTCGTCGAGCAAAACAGCTTCGAGGGGACTAGAAACAGAGGAATTGAGACCGGTGGACCAAAGCGGGGTCTGGTTTTTGCCGTCGAGTAAGACTAAGTTCCCGTTGGAGATTTTGAGAACGGAAGAAGTTCTGTCGGTGACTGGTTTTTCTCGATTAGCAACCCAAACGATTGTTTGTCTAGAGAGTTGCTTATACCACATACCTATGTAGTAGTTTGAAGAAGAACCTGGTTTGAAGAAACCCATTTCGAAAACTCCGCCGGAGGAGACGATTGTCTGGTCGCCGGAGAGAGTGAAGTTGGAGGAGATCGTGTCGGCGGCGGAAGAGACATGGATACAGAGGAAGAAGAAGAGGAGGCGGAAGAAGAAAGAAACCATGTGGAAAAGCTTCACAGAAGAAGATGGTGAGAGAGAGAGGTCATATGATTTATCAAGAGTCTCTGCTTTTGTGCATTTAAGTCTATGGTGGTGACCTCCGTGAGGTTTGGTTTGTCAATGGCGAATTGGAAACTAGGAAGAAGAAATTAAAAGCAGATACTATATACTTTTGTGGTTGATTTTTAAATGGCGAAAAGTCAGACAAGTTACACAAACATGAAATGAAATATGGTGGTGGGACCTAGCTACTATGAATTTTCTCTTGACGTTGTCTGGACAAAAGACGTTGTCCAAATGAGGTGGGGTTTAGTGGTAATAGCTATCAAATAATGCATTAATATTCATTAACTACATTTAACCTAACATTATGATTCAAGTGTGCCATTGACCTGTTCGTTGGCAGATGTCATTTTCAAGTCACTGGAAAAATAGATAGTTTTGGCCCAAAAGAATAATTTGATTAGCACAAGGATTGGGCCAACTAAATAACATGTTTTCAAGGTATTTGTGATATGTTCCGTTTTTCATATATATATTATATAGAGGTTTAACCACATATACCCATTTTTTTTTCTCATTAATCACATATACCCACTTTCCTTCGTTTTTTTTTTTNAATAACATGTTTTCAAGGTATTTGTGATATGTTCCGTTTTTCATATATATATATATATAACATGTTTTCAAGGTATTTGTGATATGTTCCGTTTTTCATATATATATTATATAGAGGTTTAACCACATATACCCATTTTTTTTTCTCATTAATCACATATACCCACTTTCCTTCGTTTTTTTTTTTTTTATAAGAAGTCTAAAATACCCCTATTTAAATATTAACTATTTATGGGGTTTTAAGGTTTAGGATCTAGGAAAAACCCTAAACCCTAAAATCCTAAACTCTAAAAAGTCTTCCCACCCCCTAATAAACCCCAATCTCTTAAAATATAAACCCTAAATCCTAATAATTAAACCCTAATAGTTATTAAAAAATAAACCCTAAGTTTATAAGGGTTTAACCCTAAATCCTAAACTCAACGTAAATAATAAACTCTAAGTAAATAATAAACTCTATAATTTTACTAAACCCTAATATACTAAAATCCTAAACCCTAACAAATATATCATTTATAATGAAAAATAGCTTTGGTAAATGAAAGGTATAATGGTATTAAAATAAAAGAGAGTGAGTATATGTGATTAAAAAAAAAAGTGTGGTTATATGTGGTTAGTGGATATGTAAAATTGAGTATATTTGTCATTCTCTCATATATATATATATATATATATATATGGCTTTATTCGCGCTACGTGCAGAATGTGTTAATTTTGTTTTTTCATTTGTTTTGTTTTTGAGATAACAATATCCCACAAATATTTTGTTAATTGTAGTATAGTTTTCGAACATTTTAACTCATGTTATTTAAAAAAAATTCTATGATACATAGTCTTTACAATTTACTATTTGACAGTGTATTGTATGACCGTAAATTTGATATAGTATAAATATTTATCTTTATATATACCCTATGTCATTTTGTTAAGATTTTTAATTACTGTTTTATTTTGCGATCATGATTTTTTGTTTATTTATAATATTAACTCATATATTTATTGATATGAATCTGGTTGAAGTCAATAGTTTATAATTTGTGTTTGATAAAATAATTAATTACCTTCAAATGTGGTGTCTAATATCCTATTAGAAAATTAAAATAATTGTTTATTTTCTTACCACCATAAAAATTTGAAATAGTTGCTAATCATTTTGATATTTGTAGTTATTTTAAAGATCAAATTATTTATTTTTGACATATTAAATTTGTTCAATATATGTCGTCTGGGACTTCAAAAGATTGATGGTCTCTATAGTCATTTTCCCCTGAGTTTTGAAGATTTTTTCCTTGAGTTTTGAAGATTTTTTCCCTTCCCACTTTGTTTTCTTTAGCCGAAGAGTACTAACATTATATAGATATATGAACTGATACATATCAAATAGACTGATATTATTATATTTTGTTTCTTTCAATCAATTTGTTTTATTTTAATATTTTAATATATTAACATGAACCTTCATTAATTTAATAGTTTATGATTTGTGTAATATAAAAAACTCAAATACTTATAAATATAACATTTATTTAAAATTGAACTTAGTGTTTCTTTTAATAACCATCAACTGTGAAATGGTTGCCAAGTTTTTTATATTGATGGTTAATATTTTTGTTTTGTAAAATATCTAATATGATTCACACAATTAAATGCTTTTGTTATTAGAGAATGTCGTTCGAGGTTTCAAGATATTTTTCCTCTCTTTCCAATTAGATGAGGTAATAGTGGAATTTCGAGGTTGGAAAATTAATGAAGATAAAGAGTTGTGGTTATTTACAAATTTTATTTTGTTTTCTCGTGTTTTAAAGATTGTTTACCTTCCCTATTATTCTTGTTATATATTTTTTTTTTAGCAACCACACATTAATATATTAAAACCCAGAAAAACTGGGCGTCCACACAGGTGAAAAGTTGTTTACATAATCAAATTCTAAAGATCTTGTGCGTGCCGATCGAGCCAGACAGTCCGCTTTTATGTTTGTCGTCCGTCGAATGTATATTAATGAGAAGGAAAGAAACCGCCCTTATTCTTGTTATGGTTAAACCATGGTTTTTTTTATAACGGTTCTAAATGTATAAATCGGAATATCGGATTAACTGATTTTAGTATGTGTGATTTTTCAGTTTTGTTTCTAAAGGGTTCAATATAAAAATTCATTTCAAGTCTTAAGAGGAATATTAATTAAAAAAAATACTTGATTTATCCTTTTTAATTGAATATTAATATGATTTCTATCCTTGTAGAATTGATATCATGAATGACTTTTGAATTTTTTTTGTAATTAAATGTACTGAAACTGTAATTAATTTTTGAAGTATATATTAATTACTTATTTTATCAAAATTAAATATTAAAATGATGTGACACACATGTGGCTGATGATATATTTTCACCAAAAGATAGAAAATCTTACTTTATGTATATAAATTTTTCCATCCGTATGAACTTTTTCTTCTAAATATCATACATTGTTATAAATTAAAAGGTCAAAAAGGCTAGAAGTCTAAATTAAAAATAAAGGTGATGGAGCCTAATATGAGTGCTCATGTTGACTATATATCCTACTCTTATCTACTTTAGGGTTTGATAGAATCGTTCGCTATTATAGACTTTGATTTTTTTGTGGGGTAGTGCTTTAGACGAAGGAAGTAGCATCTAATCTACTAGGTCTCAAAAAAAAAAAAAAACCGAAACCCAAACCGAAAAACCGAATCGAACTCGGCTCGAAATTATCTGTACCGAATCCGATCCGAAATTCTAAAATATCCGAATGGGTACTAAACTTTCAAACCCGAAAAATCGAAACCGAACCATACTGAACTCGGAATCAAATGGGTATTCGAAAGTACCCGAAACATATAATAACTAAAGAAATTTAGATTGAACATCCGGTATGTTTTGTAGGTTTGTTTTGTTTTTTCGGTCAATTCAGATATGATGACTATATTCAGCTAAAATTAATCAATTTAAATAGTTATATTATTATAAGTTTTCAATTTTTTTGTTATTATTTCATATAACTCGAGTTAAAAATAGATAAACTGAACTAAATCCAAAAAATAAAAACCAGAAAATAATGAAAATATTTTGGTTAAATGGCTTGAATTTTGAAGTTTGAAGTCGAACTTTGAACAAAAACATTTATTAAGCTTCTTGTTTTATTCGGTTTTTTCGGGTTTTGTTTCTGTTTTTCGGGTTTTGATCGGGGTTTTCGAATTTTGATAGGGTATTTCGGGTTTTTTCGGATAAAACCGAAACCCAAAAAAAACCCGGATATTTTCGGTTTTTGTCTACATACCCGAACCCGAAAAAAACTTACCAAACCCGACCCAAATTTTTCATAAAACCCTAATAGATAGTATATTCATAAATCCGCAAACCTGATACCCGAACTACCCGACCCGAAACCCGATTGGATAACCGAATGCCCACCCCTATTCTACTATAAATAGCAAACTTGTATGATGAATTCAATACACTACTGAAATCATAATCTTCCTTTCTTTGAATTATTATATTCTCTCTAAAAGCTAAAGGTGGAACTCCCTCCTTCTTGTAAATATATACACACATACGTCTATCACACACAGGGCCGGCCTAACAAATGTCAAAACATTTGGCTGCCTAAAGAAAAAGAAAAAATATATACCCTCAATGTTATTCGAACCCGGGTTGATTTACAATCAAAGATAACAGAACCACTAGACCACAATAAAGAATTTGTTCAATTATGTTGCCCCAAAGTTTTATTAAAATTTTGGCGCCTAAAGCTTGTGCTTCTTGGGCTTTAGCCTTGGGCCGGGCCTGGTCACACATAATCTACTTCTTATATGACATATATATACACATATATCAAACATAATATAATTCTTTACCCTCCTTTATCTCCTTCACAAATAATATAACATGTATTTGGTTAATATATAATATGATTATTATAACACGTTATTATCATGATTACTCTACCGTTATAATTTATAATTATACATATGGATGTAATAATTAATGTTATTGGAGCGCGGCTCACCGCCCCATTCTTTATTATCGTTTTTACAGTGGTTGCTTAATGTACTATTATAGACGGCTTAGCCTCCTTGTTAATTTAAATTTAATTTTATGTTTTTGTTATGGTTGATCATGTCACCATAATTAATTATTTGTCTAATGGATGATCTAGTCACCATAATTTATTAATTCACAATATAAATGGAGGATTCCCGTCAGGTTAATTTATTTATTTGTTGCTTTAACTATGGATGATTCAATCACCATATTATCATCAAATTACTGTTTATATATTAATATTATAAAATAAAGTTTGACCACTTGCAATTAATTTTATGTTTGAACTTGTGAATTATTTTTGACTATACATTATTTTTATCAGACAGATTCTTTACCTTATCTTTTTACTTTCAACGGTCATAATTTTTTTAGCTTTTTAATTTTTTCAAATGGCTACTTAACGGCTAATGAACAGTATTTTTAATCTATAAATACCCTCACATTTCATTCATTCACTTCACTTGACGTTTTCATCATCTCTTCAAAATTTCTTTTAGTTTTAATCTTTGTAAGAAAAATATTTCGTTTGTTTTTGTTTTTAATTTTGTGTTTATTAATTGTAATTATGTATGGCATATTTGTTGGAGACTTTTCTCCCGAAGAATCCATCATAAATATTGCTTTACTTTTCTATACAACTATGTTTCTTGTAATTGCTATCATCATTAATGTAAGTGGCACCTTTTAATTGTAATAATAATGAATGAAATAATATTATCATTATTTCTAATAATGGTTTATGATTTTTTTTTAAGAAAAAAGCAAATGGCATACGTTAAAAAACTTTAGTTTCCAGCCCTTGACATCACTGGAGCAAACTATATTTCTTGGACTACGAATGTGGAGTTATATTTGGAATCTCTGGGTTTATCTGAAACGATAAAACAAATAAAAACTTCAACGCCCCAGGAAAAGGCCAAGTCGGTGATCTTCGATACAAAGCACCCGGACGAAAGTGTCATATATGACTATGTGCACCTAAGGGATCCCAAAGAGCTATGGAAGTCTCTGAAAGATCGTTTCGATCGTTATAAGGACATAACACTTCCCCTTGCTAGGGACGAATGGCAAAGCCTGAGGTTCCAGGACTTCAGCAAGGTTATAAACTACAATTCCACCATGCTGGGGATTGTGGCTAAACTGAGGTATTGTGGAGAGTCCATAACTGAATCTCAAATGCTTGAGAAAACATACACCCACATTTTACAAGAGCCACATCACCCTACATCATCAATTCATGTTGCGCGGGTACATCAAATTTTCACATTAGATTGTAGCGCTCCTCATTGCAGAAAAGAACAACGAGCTTCTTGATGGGGGTTAGTTTTCACTCAAAATAGGTCCTGCAAGCGCACATGTCTCACAATAATACTTTAGTGTCGAATCCACAGGGAGCAGAGTGCACGCAGTAGCACGTCCAAGTTCCCTCAAGCTAAGCAACAACTATGAAATGGTTTTGGTTTAAATCGATCGACATTATGAATTGTTCGGTCGATGGTGCACCTTTGGTCAATTGCAGATAATGTGTTCGATCGATTGATGCCTGCAAATGCTAAAACAAATAAAAATGTGAGATAAAACAACAATAAAAGGCGTTAGGAAATCAGGCAATGCATCAGAGAATCACGGTTTGAATTATTCAGGGTAGTGACATGTGTAAATATTCTAGTTATATAGTTGGAATCACTAATAACCAACTATCCTTATGGTCAGGTTTAGTCGGTCTAGTTCGATTGATATCCGAGTTAACTCTAACATATATCATTCAAAAAGAGAACTTATGGGCTGATCAATCAACCAATCTTGGCATTAAGTTCAAGAAATCAAATTCTACTAAATTATTAAATAGTAAAGCTCTCACTATCAAGTTCTAGATCTCTTACTCTAAGTGGTGTATTAGTAGCAGGTTTATCCTATGATTGAATTAAGATCTGATATGAAAATAAGCCTTTAACAAGTCATTACACAGCCCTATTGCCTATATATCTAACCATGATTTCTCCTAGCAAAACCATATTCCTAACCAAAAGACTACCCAATAATGCTTAAGAGAAACATAATGATAATGGAAATTGCAGTCATATTAATCAAAATAGGGTTCAGAAAAGCTTATCTGGAAGTGCAGAGATTACAAACATCTTCCTTGAAAGCAATGACCAAAATAGATAAAAAGAAGAGAACAATGAAAAAGAACATAAAACTATTTAACATGGATGCGAAGCTTTGTGAATTTTGTGGTGTTTCTCTCTAGCTCAGACTTTTGTATTTATAGTGGAGAGGGTCAAGGAGTAAGCCGAGATGAATCAGGAAGAAGATTTGGATAGAGATCCAAATATTTGTGCTTATCATTCTGTAATCGATCGATAAATATTAGTTTAATCAATCGATCATATACTGAAACGCGTTTTCTGAATCTGCTGTATCTTATGTGATTATCTCCAACATATCATTATATCTCCTCAAATGCAACGGTCCTTATCTGAATTTGTTCTCGAAGCTTCTTGGGAATATTGGGCCTTGATCGATCGGTGGGCCTCTCGCTCGGTCGATTGGGCCTTCATCTTTATTGGGTTTCTTGTACATCTTTAATGATTTGGGCTTAACTTCTTATTCATGAGGGTGAACGACTTGATTCCAATCCCATGTGACAGCTAACTCACGTGGATTTTGTCTTAACTCCTTACTTCAATCCCAAACAAACATCTTCTTCATCCGGGTCTGGATTTCTAATGTTGTATTGTTGGACTCGGTAGAAAATGCTCATTTATGACCTAAAAAACCTTATTTCCACAAAAACACTTTACAAACAGAAAAATGTGAAATCCAATAGTTTATGTTCCAAATCAAATGGTTTCTTCATGAAAAGCACCGAAAACCCATATCGAGAAGTGGTAAAATATCACCCCTATCACTTCTCTTGAAGAACACATGTTCAGGTCTACCTATTCCAAAGCATTCTCGGAAGCAAATACATTGGATGTTGAAAACCCGACAAGAGAAAACAAAGCCTATTGAGGTCATGGTCGCGGTTGTGGTCGTGGAAGTTATCGAGGACGTGGAAGAAATTACAACCCACAAGGCAGGAAATTGAACCAGTGGGTTCGCTCTGAATAACACCTAAAAGGGAAGGAAGTGCAGCGGAGCTCCTCACAAAAAATGTGACGGTGCTTGTTTCAGGTGCGGTGCTAAGGGACATTGGTCCCGAGTATGCCGAACCCCTAAAGGCAAAGGGAAAGAATTTAACGATACGAAACACTTTGAGGGTATGACGCACCTGGATTCTTCCGATTTCACAAATTCACTAGTCACGTAACTAGAGAATTTCCCATGATTATGCTATAAATAAATGTTGTTAGTGTGAAATCCTTAAAATAAATGTTGTGTGATCCCTTATAAGTTACTTGTACTGCTCGAATTGATGCTGCTTGTATGAATGTTGTGTGATATTTTTATGAATAAAAATATCTTATTAAGTTTTGTGTTTATCTCAGAAATGGACTTCAATACAAATGGATCAACATCAATGGAAAATGTTAGAGACATCTATATACCAGATAGTGGGACAACGCACACTATCCTAAAACATCAAATATATTTCTCAAATTTAAAACCGACAAATACAATTGTCAATACAATTTCCGGTCCTGCAGACTTGATTAAAGGAACTGGTAAAGCAGTTTCACAATGCCTAACGGGACAAGGTTCTAAAAAAATAATGCATTGTTCTCTCCAAAATCCAAAAGGAATATGTTGATCTTCAATGACATATATCTTCATGTATTTGATACTCGGTCTGCAACTGAGAATGGAAAGAAGTATATGTACATAGCCGCGGAAAGATCGGGAAAAAGGTACATATTGGAGAAATTACCAAAACTCTCATTTGGCTTGCATCATACATAAATGACATAGAATCAAGTCTAGTGGTTAACAAAAACCCTGAAGAGTATGCATTATGGCATGATCGCCTTGGCCACCCAGGCACCACAATGATGTGAAAAACAATAGAGAACTCACATGGGTCATTCACTGTAAATCCAGGAGATTTATCAGGGGAATAAAACGACTTGTGTGGCATGTTCTCTAGGAAAATTGATTATAAGGCCATCAACTACAAAAATCGATAGAGAATCACCAAAGTTCGTTGAACGGATTCAAGCGGAAACTAGTGGACCTATATGACCACCTTGTAGACCATTCTAGTATTTCATGGAATTAATTGACGTGTCTAGTAGATGGTCACATGTTTGTGTACTATCATCTCGAAATCTGGCATTTGCGAGATTTTTAACCCAGATAATCAAACTAAGAGCTCAGTTAGACTAAAGAATGATGGTGCATTACATCTCAAGCATTCAACGATTATTGTATGGCAATGGGGATCAATTCTGAACATCTTGTAGCACATGTGCATACACAAAATGGATTGGATGAATCATTAATTAAGCGTTTGCAATGGATTGCAAGACCATTGATCATGAGATCAAAGCTCCCAACATCTGCATGGGGGCACACCATTTTACACACAAAATCATTGATCCGCGTGAGCCCAAGTGGATACCATAAATATTCCCCATTGAAGTTAGCGTTTGGACGAGAACCAAATATTTCTCATATAAGGATCTTTGGTTGTGCTGTTTATGTGCCTCCACAACGCACAAAGATGGGGCCACAAAGAAGGTTGGGAATATATCTCGGTTTTGATTCCCTTTGCCGATTATCATTTTGATGAAAGAGAATTCCCAATTATAGGGGGAGAGAATAAACAAGTAGGAAAATAGATCAAGTGGTGTGTACCATCCCTATTACACCTTGACCCTCCTACCAAACGATCAGAACTAGAAGTTCGGCGAATTATGCATTTGCAGAATATAGCAAACCAGCTACCTGATGCATTCATAGATACTAAGACAATAACGAAATCACATATACCAGCAGCCAATGCTCCTGCTCGAATCGATATTCCACAAGAACGTGAAAATAACGACAATACACGTGAGTCTAAAACCCGCTTGAAGCGTGGTAGGCATGTTGGCTCAAAAGATAAAAATTCTAGAAAGCGAAAAAGAAGCTGAAAAACAAAGTGCTTTCCAAATGACATAAACTCTGGAAGGAAAAAGTCATGAGACTAATGACAATGCGTACAATCATGATCCTGAAGAAAATCATGAGATCTCTATAGATTTTTTCCATAGTGGGAAAATATGGAATCATAATGAAATTGATGATGTTAATTACGTTTTCTCATACCATGTGTCCAAAGAAATAAATGAAGAAAAAGAAGACTCGTAACCAAGCTCTGTAATTGAATGTTGAAAGAGAAATGATGGGGTCAAATGCAAAGAAGCGATACAAGTCAAACTTGATTCGCTAAATGAACGAGACGTATTTGGACCAATCGTACTCACACCTGAAGCTGTGAAACCGGTTGGGTATAAATGGGTATTCGTCCAAAAACGGAATGAAAAGAACGAGATTCTGAGATATAAAACACGTCTCGTAGCCCAAGGTTTTTCCCAAAGACTCGGGATCGACTATTAGAAAACATATTCTCCGGTCCGGTCATGGATGCAAAAAAATTTAGATTTCTAATGAGTATAGAAGCTGGCAAAAATCTAGAGATGCATCTCATAGATATCATTACAACATATTTATATGGATCATTAGACGTCGATATTTATATGAAAATCTTGTACCCTCCTTTATCTCCATTACAACATAATATAATTCTTGTACCCTCCTTTATCTCCATGACGAATCAGAAACACACATATAATATAACATGTACTTGGTTAATATATAATATGATTATCATAACATACATAATAATATTATAAATCTCCTTTTCAAAACAGCTCCTACAAGTTTGCACATGTCATTTAAAATGTTGACATATATTTCTTTCTTTCTATTTTTTGTTTCTCCCACAGTCAAACCGAAAAGCTAAATAATGTTACACTCATAAAATTATATTTAAGTAACACAACTAAATCTTAGAAAAATAAGTTCTATTTTGTAACCAGAAACTAAGGCTAAGATTTTACAAAATGATAAAACCATATTATAGGAAAAACATTATAATTTTATAGCTCATACTATATTTATGCAAAATATTACTCTTAAGTTTTCTTTAAATAGATTTTTTTTGTTTTGTGAATTTTAACTATCTAAGGGGGTGTATTGGATCATGAGTTTGAAATGGTTTGATGTTTAATGAGGTTTTGAAGAGTTTTGATGATTTTGAGGAGTTTTAATGAAACCACCTCAAATTCCACATAAACCATGTGATTTGAATATTTTCATTTTTAACTAAAAACTCACCCAAAACACTTTAAAATCACTAAAAATTAAATGATTAAAATATTTTCAATGACACCGAATTTGATGGTATTTGTTAAAATCACTAATCAAATAATACTGATTTTTAAAGATGTTTAAAATACATGTTTTAATAACACTCAATTTGTCAAATAACACAAAACCACTCTAAATACATGATCCAATACACCCCCTTAAATATGCTAATAAAATTCCAGGATTTGTAGCCTAGCGATTGTGCTAGTGTCATCACTGTGTCACCACATGGGTTCAAACCCAGCATAATACTTAAATGTTGAATTGTTGACAAAAAAATATGCTAATAAAAACCGAAATTAAACTAAATAAATAAAGGTGTTCGGAACAAGGATTTCACAAGCAACACAGATTAAACTATTCAAGCTTTAAGTAGTCGATCAATAGAGTATTCCTAGCTCAATTTCATTCAAACATAAATCACATGACCTCAACAAAGGGGCATTCATGATCTCTACTAAGGAATCAGTATGTTAATTTCATTCAAGCATAAGTCACATGACCTCAACAAAGGGGTAATCATTATCTCTACTAAGGAATCAATATGTTAACCATATCCATAATACTTAGGTTCGGTCCCTATAAACATAACTTATCGTTTACCATATCAGATCTGCTACCTGATGGTTTGTTAGTGAAGAGAATCTAGCATGAATAGTTAAGTGTACCTTCTAACAGTTTTCATTTAACAAATGCAAAGAAAATGTTAGAAGGACGTGATCCCAAACCTATCTGCTAAGCCATGAAACTATTGCAAACCCGTAAACCCATCTATCAAACTACTCTCTTGTGAAAAAGTAAACCATGACAAGCAATAGGTTGATCAAAAGGAAAGCAACATGGGTACAAATACTGAGATTATATCCCCTAATAACGAATATACAAAATTACAAAGAGATCTTTGAAGGTATTGAAAGCAAAGTGCTCTCTTCGAGAGAGTTGATGTTCTGAGAGGCACAACTCTATTTTGCGACGAAAATGTGGTTTTATAGAGAGTGTGGCTCGTTTTAGGGCTCAAGTGAAGGGATAGGAGAGAATCAGGGGATAATGATCAAAATATTTGATTTTATCCTCTTTAGTCAATCAACTGTTATCCAAAAATATATTCTGAATATTCTCAGACGAGTCTCGAAGCTTTTTATGTCAACCCTTAACCATTCGATCGATTGATTTTGATGCATTCAATTGACTGGGCTTTAAATATTCTTAGGCTTCTAGAAACATCTCTTCAATGATGGGCATTTTCTCCTTGGTTATTAGGCCGAATAACTTGATTCCAAATGTTAATGAAAGCTACTTCACGCGGATTCACTATCTTCAAATCTCATCTTCATCCAAAATGCATAACATCTCCATTCAAGCACGAACTTCTTATGTTGGATTGCACAGTGAATCCTTGTTTCTGACCAGATCTTGGTTGGTAAAGAACTTGAAGTCATTCACAAATGTCATCATACACAGTGAATCCTTGTATCCGACCAGATCTCACTATTACATTATTTTCTCTCGTTTTCTGAATTATCTTCCAACTCCCCATATTTTCTTGTGCTCTCTTTCTTTATTTTCATCTTTGTCTGAATTGGGAATCAGAGAGTTTTCTGAAAATACTCTCACATTGATATTACACTTGACTTTGACGGTTGTTACACTTGTGCTGAAAATTGTTTCTTGGTTGTTGGATCCACATGATGAAAAAAAACACTACACATATTATAATAACTATATCGTGGGAAATTGTAGTAAAAATTGATATATATTTTTTTCATCATTGAGCCACAATTGGCCGGCCTGTTAGTCAAATTCCTACATAATGTAGGCCGTGAGACTCGGTCTCAGGTGTGATGGTGCCTAGTCTCAGTGAACTTACCACTGATATGCTCAATTTTACCCTAAGAACTAACTGCAAGAGTACATTTAATTAGTTGTAGTATTTAGGGATCGAATCCACAGAGATTTAAAGCTACACTATAAATATAAGATTCAAACTTCGCTAAGTAGATTAAATAAAATTGATTAAGGATAAATAATTAATAAAAGTTGTAGCGAACGGGTTTAAATCAATGAAACAAAAGCTAGTTTTGGGTAATTCTTTGGGTTGTCTGAGTGATAATGATGATATTTTACCGTTTTCAGATATAGTTTTTCAGTGTTTTTATAAAAAAAAAACTACTTGATTTGAAACATAAACTACTGGATTTCACATTTTTCTGTTTGCAAAGTGTTTTTGTGAAAACAATGCATTTTAGATTGCAAATGGACATTTTCTACCAAATCCAACAAGTCAACATCAGAAGTCCATGCCCATATGAAGGAGATTTTCATTTTGGAATGAAGTGAGGAGTTAGGACAATCAAGCCACGTGAATTAGCTTTCACATGGGCTTGAAATCATGTCAATATTCCTCCGGAATAAGAAGTTAAGCCCAAATTACTGAAAGAGTATTCAGAAGCCCACAAGAGATGAAGGCCCAATCGACCGGACCAGAGCCCCACCGATCGATCAAGGCCCAATAATTCAAGGAAGCTTCGAGAACAAGTTCAGATATATACCTTTGCATTCAGGGAGATAACAACATATGTTGGAGATAATCACAGAAGATACAAAATATTCAAAAAGTGCATTTCTGGATATGACCGATCGATTGCGATAACGGCGACCGATTGATTCAGAGAGGATAATCACAAATATTTGGATTCCTATCCAAATCTTCCTCCTGATTCTTCTCGGCCCTCTACTCGACCCTCTCCCCTATAAATACAGAAGACTGAAGGCCGAGAGAAACATAAGAAATCTCTCTAAAAGCTTCCAGGCGTCCATGCTTATAGTTTATCAATTTTTTACCAATTTTTTTGTTTCATTTATTTTGATCATTTCTTCAAGAAAGAAGTCTGTAATCTCTGCATTTCCAAAGAAGCTATTCTGAACCCTTTTAATACAAGCAGTTTTCATTATGTTTATGTATACTTTTTCTATGTCTGAGTAGTCTTTTAGTTAGGAATAGGGTTTTGCTAGGAGGAATCATGGTTTGGTAGATAAGCAATAGGATTATTTAATGAGTAGTTTATAGGCTTACTTTCATATCAGAACTTAATATAAATCTNGTTTATAGGCTTACTTTCATATTAGGGCTTAATATAAATCTTAGGATAAATCTGCTACTAATACACCACTTAGAGTAAGAGATCCAGAACTTGATAGTGAAAGCTTTACTATTTATAGTTTAGTAGGATTTGATTTCTTGAATTTAATGCCTAGATTGATTGGTTGATCAGCATATATGTTCTCTTTTTGAAAGGATATATGTTAGAGTTAACTCGGATACCAATTGAACAAGACTAGTTAAGCCTGACCATAAGGATACTTAGTTATTAGTGATTTCAACTATATATTCTAAACTAGGAATTACATAGTTACTACCCTGAATAATTCAAACCGTGATCCTCTGATGCATTACCTGACTTCCTGACGCTTTTTAATATTGAATTTTCTTTTGTTTATTTTGTTTTAGTCATTTCACCCATTGATCAATCGACCACATAATCTGCCATCGACTGAAAGGTGTTTCAAACGATCGATCAGTTCATACGACCGATCGATCGTAACTAAAACCATTTCATTTTGCTGCTTAGGTCGAGTGAAGTTGGACATGGTATTGTGTACATTCTGCTATCTGTGGATACGATCCCTAAGTACTACTGCGAGACATGTGCGCTTGCAGGAAATATTTTGGGCGAAAACTAATCCCTATCAAGTTTTCTAGCGCCGTTACCGGGGAGCAACAGTGACCACTATCATAACAATCTAACTCCAGACTAAGCCTTTTATTTTCAGTGTTTTTCATTTCATTTTCATTTTTCATTTTCAAAAAAAAAAATATATATATATATATATTATTTTAATATTATGCATAATCCTTTCCACACGATTGCAGGATATAATCTGCTAGGAAGGACATTTCAAGCACGCTCAGCCTTTAAAACACGAGAGCCGAGGACATGAGAATATCACATCAAGACGCAAGTGATAACACTTGTGGAACGCAGCAAGTTCGAAGGCCTAGACTCAGAACACTCTATGGACCATCTAGACGGCTTTGAATAAATATGTAGCACCACTAAAGTCGGTGGAATGACGCCAGGAGAACTCAGATGCCGTTTGTTCCCTTCCTCATTAAGGAACAAAGCTCTTCGATGGCTTCGCTCACTCCCAAATGGAACGTTCGATGAATGGGATGAATGCAAAAAAATGCATTTGTAAACAAATTCTTCTCGAGGTCCCGGTAAAACATCTTCCGAGACTTGATTCAAAGATTCCAGCAAGGGGGCGATGAGAGATTTCATGAGTCATGGGATCGGTTAGAAGGATACACCAGAGACTGCCCACATCATGGGTTCAGTAACGAAAACCTCCTCAACACGTTCTATATAGGGATTCACATCCGACACCGACGGATGCTAGACACCGCCAGTAATGGAGACTTCTCAACAAAGTCAGCAGCTTCAGGAATCGAGCTTATCAGGAACATGGTCACCAGTGATAAAAACAACGAGTCAAAATTGACAGACCAGAGGGACGACTCTTATGTACCAATCAAGGAATTTCAGCAGCTCAAGGATAAGCTCGAAACATTCATCAGAAAACAGGACTCGCAAGCAAAATCCCTGCAGAGTCAGGAGTGAGGCGACAAAGGAAGAGCAAAGGACGATCCCATCAGAGCACGACCAAGACCAAAGATTCCAACCAGCATGACCCCTGACCCATCAATCGATCATACCAGTCCATCGATCGATCACCAAGCCGCACCGATCGATCCCTTTAACAAATTGATTGACTGCGTCTCTGCCCAGATGAACGAGGCGACCGATAGGAATGCTCGAAGATGTTGAGGTATATGTTAAGGGATGTCTCATACTTACTGATTTAATAATCCTTGACTTCGATTCAACGCCAAAAGACCCATTAATTCTCGGAAGGCCGTTCCTTGCAGCGGCAGGAGCTCTCATAGACGTTAAGGAAGGGACGATGAACCTCAGAGTAGGAGATATGGTGCTAGACTTCGACGTAAATAGGAGTCTCAGAAACCCAAGGATAGATGGGCAGGTATATCATGTTAACACAATAGAAGATGAAATAATGCAAATTTATAGGGATATAAGTGACAATGAACCGAAGGAACACGAAGAACTCATATCGAGAGAAGTTAGCGGTCACCATCAAACCATTGAAGAAGGGTTAACTCTCAATCATGAAGAAAAATGGGACCGGATGATTGCTTCAACAGCCCTTTCATGCGGGGAAGATGGTGACCAGGCCTACCATCGAACAAGATGATCGGTCGCCCTTTCAAGCCAGCCGACCCATGGGATTGGAGGAAGTTTCCGAACATCGAGCGCAAACCACTGCCGCTTGGATTACGGTACGCATACCTTAAAGAGAATTCTACATATCTGGTCATTATAAACGATAAACTTAATAATGTGGGGCAAGCTTTGCTCCTGAATGAACTAAGAAAATATCGTAAAGCTCTCGGATATTCCTTAGAGGATATATCAGGAATCTCACCACATCTTTGCATGCATAGGATTCACCTGGAAGATGAGTCCAGATCGTCAGTAGAGCAGCATCGGAGGTTAAACCCCAACCTCAGGGATGTGGTGAAAAAAGAAATAATGAAGCTCTTGGAGGCGGAAATATCTTTCCAATATCGGATAGCAGTTGGGTCAATCCCGTTCACGTTGTGCCAAAGAAAGGTGGGATGACAGTAACGCGGAACTATAAAGGAGAGTCAGTGGCAACAAGGACGATTACCGGACACCGCATGTGCATAGACTACAGGAAGCTGAACGCAACAACACAAAAAGACCATTACCCACTCCCATTCATCGACTAAATGCTCGAGAGGTTAGCCAAACATAAATACTATTATTTTCTTGACGGATATTCTGGTTTCTTTCAGATTTCCAATCCACCCAGATGACCGAGAAAAGACAACCTTCACATGTCCATACGGGACCTACGCATACAGGCGGATGCCCTTAGGGTTATGTAACGCTCCAGGAACTTTCTACCGCTGCATGATGTCAATCTTTACTGATCTAATAGAAGATATTGTAGAAGTATTCATGGACGAATTCTCAGTTTACGGTAACACGTTCAAATCATGTCTTGATAATATGTGTAGAGTATTAAAACGGTGTGAAGACAAACATTTGGTCCTCAACTGGGAAAAATATCATTTCATGGTCCAAGAAGGAATAGTCCTGGGCCATAAAATCTCAGAAAAAGGGATTGAGGTGGATAAGGCAAAAATCGAGGTAATGGTAAAACTACAACCCCAAATAATGTAAAAGGCATTCGTAGTTTTTTGGGACATGCATGTTTTTACAGGATATTCATCAAGGATTTTTTCCAGACAGCCCGGCTGCTCACCAAATTACTATGCAAGGATATACCCTTTGATTTTGATGACGAATGCTTGGACGCATTTAAGAGAATAAAAGCAGCCTTGATCTCAGCATCAATAGTTCAACCTCTAGACTGGACTTAACCTTTCGGGATTATATGTGACGCAAGCAACTATGCTGTAGGAGCAGTCTTAGGACAGAAGAAAGACAAGAAGTTGCACGTCATACATTATGCAAGTAGCTGAATGACACTCAGTGCAGCTATGGAACTACTGAGAAAGAAATGCTAATTGTGATCTTCGCCTTAGAGAAGTTTCGTCTGTACCTTGTCCGCTTGAAAATTATCGTTCATACCGATCACGGTGTTCTCTGTCATTTGATAAAGAAGAAAGATTCCAAACCTCGCCTGCTGCGCTCGGTGTTGTTTCTACAGGAGTTCGACCTGACGATAGTAGATAAGAAAGGCAGCAACAACGGAATAGCGGACCATCTTTCTAGAATGAGAATAAATGAAGGAGTGCCTATTTGTGACGACCTTATGGATGAAAACATAAATCAACTAGAGGTGTTCACAATAAAAAATGGCTATAACTGGTTCCCAAGCAGCATGTGCCGGAATCACCTTGGTATAGCCACATTGCAAACTATTTGGCAGCTAACATTGAACCTCCCTTCTTCACAGGATATAGGAAGAAAAAGTTCCTAAGGGTAATCCGGCGCTATCATTGGGACGAACCTTATCTATAGAAAAATGCTCTGATGGCCTTTTTCGAAGATGTATTCCGGAAGACAAAATTCCTGAAGTTCTAAATGGATGTCATGGTGCAGAATACGAAGGACACTTTGCCACGTTCAGAACGGTCTCGAAAGTACTTCAAGCTGGCTTCTGGTGGCCAACCATGTTTTGGGACACACATTCATACATATCCAAATGCAACACATCCCAACGAGAACATGGAACATCAGCAAACGGAATGAAACTCCACAAAAATTCATTCTAGAAGTTGATGTTTTTGACGTATAGGGAATAGACTTCATGGGACCCTTCCCTGAACGGGAAAGAATACATCCTAGTAGTAGTAGACTACGTTTCCAAGTGGGTAGAAGCAATCGCAACAACAACAAATGACGCCGCCGTAGTCATCAAGTTATTTAAGACAATCCTTTTCCCCTGCTTAAGAATGCCCCGAATGGTAATCAATGATGGAGAAAAACATTTCGCCAATAGAGCCTTCAACGCACTAATGAAGAAAAATGGGATTAGGCATCGCGTCGCCACACCCTATCATCCTCAAACTAGTGGCCAAGTTGAGGTGTCAAACAAGCAGATCAAAAGTATCCTAGAGAAAACTGTGAACAAATCCAGGTCAGATTGGTCTAATAAACTCCATAATGCACTCTGGGCTTATAGAACAGCTTTTAAAACCCCACTAGGGACCACACCCTACCACTTGGTCTACGGCAAGGCATGTCATCTTCCAATTGAGCTCGAATACAAGGCAGTCTGGGCAATCAAATAGATGAACCTTGAGTACAGAAAGTCTGGAAGAAAACGCGTTACTACTCTTATCCACATGGATGAACTCAGACATCTCGCCTACGAGAACTCGAAACTCTACAAGGAAAAAGCAAAGGCCTACCATGATAAGAGGATAATACGACGAGATATCCAAAAGGCGACCTGGTACTTCTATACAACTCTAGAGCTCGCCTATTCCCTGGGAAGCTACGATCTCGGTGGCATGGACCTTTTAGAGTAAAAGATGTCAAGTCACATGGAGCAATTGTTCTCTGGGGAAAACACGGGACATACTTCACAGTGAATGGTCAGAGGGTAAAACCCTACTTTGCAGAAGAAGAAAACAAGGTTTCACCCATGATCACCTTTCACAAGCCACCACCACCGGAGAACTAAAAATCTCTAAACCATGTCGAGCTAACCGACATTAAACAAAAGCGCTGAGTTGGAGGCAACCCATTGATGTATCTTAGATTAAGTTTACTTTTAATGCATTTGGTCGTGTCTCAGGAAATAGGATTCAAGGATTCAACCACTAGGATGAAGAATCGATTGATCGCCTAAAACAGCAATCGATCGATCGTCTGCAGTTCACAAGCTCATTTTTACTTTTTCCATGGAAAACCAGAGGCCACTGATTCGAATTAACTGGTGACCCATGAGAATGCTGCATACTTCAACACTAATCAAGAGAGAATAAAATATCATGAGAATCACGCTGTGATTCGATCGATTAATGGCTTCATCGATCGATGAAGACCCAAAGAGATGAACACTTCCTCATTTCAACACGGCAGATGATGATATACTGATGTCATCCGATACAAATCCTCTCCCATTCCTATAAAGTTCTTTCAATCTCAATAAGACAAAGAAGGTCACTCGATACACTTGAGGATAACGAGGTAACCATTTTCAATCTCTATTTCAATCCATTTCAATTTCCATTTTGTTCTCACAACTTGTCAACACCGGGGACGATGTTATTCAAGTCTGGGGGGATATTCCTCGTTATCTAACTCATTTGTTTCTTTTGACGTACTTTTACACCCATTTTAAAAAAATTTATCGAGTTAAAAACATTTTATTGATTCAATTAAGGTCTGGAACAAGAACCTTACTCACAACTGAAACAACGGCCTAGTGACAATTTTTACAAGATTGTCCCGAGGCACTTATTTCAGGAACCCCATACTCAAGCTTTCCCAACACATCTCGGTTTGCACGTACTTTAATAATTCTGTTTTCTGACTCTATTTTATATGGACCTAAACCGGAATATAAACCTTTCTTGCTGGAGGTATTAGCCTAGGGAAAACAAATCCATTCAGGACTTCTTATCAACTTTACCACTCTCTTGCTGATCTTGAATGGTCAACTTATTTTAAGTTGCTACAACACCCATAAACCTAACCTCTTTTCAAACCCCATGTAGTCTCTTTTTCTTTATTGTCTTATATGCAGTATGTGTAAAATGGCCGGAGATATGAGACCAACGCAGTTTTCCAATCACTCGTGAAGACTGGCGGAAAAGCATGCTACGCTCTTAATACATGCATGGAGATTCAAAGAGAAGGTTTCAAGGCTGATTTCCCTGGTAACATTTCATCAACATCAAGGTAAAATTCGTGCCTTACTCTTTATGGTGAAAACTTCATTCAAAAAAAAAAAAAATGTAGAAGCTTTATGATTCATACTTGTAGCAAAAAGGTCAGGGAAATCAGGGATCAAAATTAAGAAAGGCGGAAAACATTTAAAGGAGTACGAGGAGGTTCAAGAAGACTTTAGATTCCTTTGAAGAATACAAGTCTGTGGGGAGGAACAAGTCGAGCTAAGAAGAGAGTGATTGGAAAACTGTGCCATCAAGCGGTCCGATCTCTCTTGCTTTTTTGCAAACATGTAGCATTTCTCTTGAATATGGTAAACCCTAAACATACTAGTCTCACCTATAAATATTAGCCCCCTCTCATTACACACCTAACCTGTTTTACCTAACTGATATTTTCCAGTAAGAAAGCTCACGCAAAAATAAATGAATGTAGAGAGTCAGAATTTTGGTACCTTAAGGGTATTTGCAGGTTGAGATTCCTGTTGGAACAGTTGGGAGAGTTGTGGTGGGAGTATGAGATGAGAACTTTTGGCAGGATTGTCGAGATGACCATCACGAAGCTGCGCCTCTAAGTTGTGATACAAGTAAGTGAGTTCCTAACTTTTCAAACTTATTTCCGTTCTTTGCATGTGTTTGTTCGAGGACAAACAAAGCTAAGTCTGGGGGATTTGATAGTGATGATATTTTACCGCTTTTCGATATGATTTTTCGGTGTTTTTATAAAAAAAACTATTTGATTTGAAACATAAACTACTGGATTTCTCATTTTTCTGTTTGCAAAGTGTTTTTGTGAAAACAATGCATTTTAGGTTGCAAATGGGGATTTTCTACCAAATCCAACAAGTCAACATCAGAAGTCCAGACCCAGATGAAGGAGATGTTCATTTTGGAATGAAGTGAGGAGTTAGGACAATCAAGCAGCGTGAGTTAGCTTTCACATGGGCTTGGAATCGTGTCAATATTCCTCAGGAGTAAGAAGTTAAGCCTAAATTACCGAAGGAGTATCCAGAAGCCCACAAGAGATGAAGGCTCAATCGACCGGACCAGAGGCCCACTGATCGATCAAGGCCCAATAATTCAAGGAGCTTCGAGAACAAGTTCAGATATATACCGTTGCATTCGGGGAGATATCAACATATATTGGAGATAATCACAGAAGATACAAAATATTCAAAAAATGCATTTTGGATATGACCGATCGATTGTGATAACGGTGACCGATCGATTCAGGGAGGATAATCACAAATATTTTGATTCCTATCCAAACCTTCCTCCTGATTTTTCACGACCCTCTACTCAACCCTCTCCCATATAAATACAGAAGACTGAAGGCCGAGAGAAACATCAGAAGTCTCTCTAAAAGCTTCCAGGCGTCCAGGCTTATAGCTTATCAGTTTTTTACCAGTTTTTTTGTTTCATTTATTTTGATCATTGCTTCAAGGAAGAAGTCTGTAATCTCTGCATTTCCAGAGAAACTATTCTGAACCCTTTTAATACAAGCAATTTTCATTATGTTTATGTCTACTTTTGCTATGTATGAGTAGTCTTTTAGTTATGAATAAGGTTGTGCTAGGATGAATCATGGTTTGGTAGATAGGCAACAGGATTATGTAATAAGTAGTTTATAGGCTTACTTTCATATCAGGACTTAATATAAATCTTAGGATAAATCTGCTACTTATACACCACTTAGAGTAAGAGATCCAAAACTTGATAGTCAAAGCTTTACTATTTATAGTTTAGTAGGCTTTGATTTCTTGACCTTAATGCCTAGATTGATTGGTTGATCAACTCATGGGTTCTCTTTCTGAAAGGATATATGTTAGAGTTAACTCGGATACGAATTGACCTAAACTAACTAAGCCTGACCATAAAGATAGTTAGTTATTAGTGATTTCAACTATATAGCATAAACTAGGAATTACATAGTTACTACCCTGAATAATTCAAACCGTGATCCTCTGATGCATTACCTGACTTCCTGACGCTTTTTAGTATTGAAATTTTTCACGTTTATTTTGTTTTAGTCATTTCAGGCATTGATCGATCGACCACATAATCTGTCGTCGACCGAAAGGTGTTTCAAACAATCGATCAGTTCATACGACCGATCGATCGTAACCAAAACCATTTCATTTTGCTGCTTAGCTCGAGTGAAGTTGGACGTGCTACTGTGTACACTTTGCTCTCTGTGGATATAATCCCTAAGTACTACTGCGAGACATGTGCGCTTGCAGGAAATAGTTTGGGCGAAAATTAATCCCTATCACTGAGATTCAAAGATAAAATAATATTAAGAGGATAATTAAGATATGTCCTTGAACATGAATCACTAATGTAAAATCAACCAACTTTCATTGCGAAGATTATCTATGTCTAAATCATAGAATTCCAAATTTCTATGCAAGTTCTATAAATAAAAAACAATCATTAATCATAAGTTCAATTGGTTCACAAAATCCTTAAACCAAATTTTTTTGCAGATAGGTATTTTGCTCTTCTAAAATATTTTCAACAATTAATTATGCTTTCACATCAATTAATTAAATTAATTAACGTATAATCAAGATTCTAGGTGATCAAGCTAGAACAAGCGTTAAACACAATTTTTTATGAAGAACTATATATAATTTCTCTAACAATTATCCTAAACTATAAATCCATCCTAAACCCAAGAATTACCCTAAGCCTAACAAATAAACAAACTACTCACACATATCAATTGAAACAATCAACATTAGTAAAGAAGAATGCATGAAAAAGAGATATCCAATAAATAAATAAAATTAAGAGGGTTCAAATATTATTCTCTAACCGGCAGAGTAATGAGATTTATTCTCTCTAAAAGCTCTGGAACAATCTCCTTGCTTTAGTCTCAAAAGTATTTAAGATATGTGAAAACTTAACCTAAAAACAAGTATTTATACAGTCAAAACACGATTTGGGTCTTCTGGTAACTTTCCATAAGTTTATGGGCAATTCTACAATTTTTCATTTCTTTGGACCAACTTCTGAAAATGCGTTGAATGTGATCGACAGCATAGTGGTGTCGATCGACACCTTATTGTAATATTCCACATTTTTTATTAACTCCAAAACTCACATTGCTCTGCCCACTCTCTCACAAAAAAAACAGAAACAAAATTCAGAGATTAAAACATGTTTGTATCCTCGTCCTCCATTACCTCTACACATTTTTCTGTATTACTTTACTGGGATCAAAACTTATTTATCATCGATTACCCAATATGAAACTAGTGAGCTTGTTGGCATGCATGCAAGTGTGTTTTTCTTCTGCTCATGACTTTGGTATTTAAAACGAGCAGAGGAACGAGTAAAAAATGGAGAAGAATAAAAAAACGAATTAGATAAGGATTTGATCTACCCATTTGTATTAGGATAATGGGTGTGAGACTTAATATTGCAGACCACGGATCTAGAGCGGGCTGGTCCACAAAGCCCGCAAACCTGCAGGGGATGGACTGTTTGGGATCGGGCCGGCCCTCAGACACCCCGACTTACAAGTTACACACCATACCATTAGATTGTCTAGCAGGCCCTTAATCTAACGGTCCAAGTCCAAACTTATACAACCTCGCCTGATTAAACCATCCCCGGTCTCCGTCGTCTCACCGCCGGTAACGAACGACCATTATATTATCGTTAAACCTTATTTTCGCAGTACAATATCTGCCGGGGAGATTGAGATTGAAATCGAAATTTGAGCTAATATTCGGCGATTTTAGAAGCCCTAGGTCGAGTCGCTAAACGCTGCCTCCATCGCCAATCTCCGGTTCGTTTGCTCAATGCTGCCTTTGTTTGATCACTGTACTTAGTTTCTTTTCTTTGTTTTTGAAGAAATTTATGCCTTTTTGTGTGAACTTGAGCTGTGTGCTACTGACTTAACTGTTAAAAATGGCGTTCTTGGTGTAGTTTTCTGCTTTCTCCGTATTAGCATATTCATTCATCATTATGGTTTCTGTTTGGTTTTACCTCTCTCGCTTAGAAAATAGAAAGAAAAACTACTACTTGCACCTTCGTCACTTATTGTTTATGACTTTACATAAGAGACGAGCTTTTTTTTTTTCTTCTTGATGAACTTCTCGCAGAAGCTGATGGAAATGATAATGTAAATTTCAACAGGTTGACAGAAAGGAAGGGAATTGACCGCAAGAGCAGGAGATGACAGAAACTGGCGCCTTTTCTGCTGATTTCAAAGATACAAATAAAGATAATAGTGCCATTCATGGTTTAGAAGGCAGTGCTAAAGATGATTTACAAGAACAAGGTTTCGCATTGAAGCAAAGAGAGATTAAGGGAGTTGAAGCAAGTCATGTAATTAAATGTGCTAGTACCACAGCCAAAAGAAAGATTGATCAACATAAAGAGGCAATGCTGGGGAAGAAACGCAATAGGCAGACTATGTTTCTTTATGCAGAAAATGTTAAGCAAGCAAGTCCTATTACCACATCAACGCCCCGCTCCGATGCAGTTCATACGTCTGCTGAGCATGGAAGAGAAATTCAAAGCCATGGTCTATATAGAGATAAAAAATTAATTGGATTTCCTTCTAGTGGTGGTATACATCCAGAATCCTCTGAAAAGAAGTCTGAACGAAATGCTGGATCTTATCTGAACTCTAGGAGGCTGAATGGGGATGGAGGATCTTCCGCTGAAACTATGGGAACATCTGTTTCAAGGCAGGCTTCTTGGAAGCACCCCAAGAGCTATCGTTCATCTACAAGAAATGTTTTTAAGGAGCCACCCACAACTGGTACCCAATATCAGGATACATCAGTGGAGCGTCTTATACGAGAGGTGACCAGCGAAAAGTTCTGGCATCATCCTGGTATGTTAAATTGTACTGTTAAGGTAGATGAAAGAGTTATAATTAAGTTTGTGATCAACTTGTTCTTGCTTTTCTCTAATGAGAAAGATCTCAGATAGATTTTGATAGAAATCGAATTATTTGGGCAAATACGTCCCTATCTGTTTCCACGATTCCAATTGTTGCTTTACTTTTAAGACACTGAACATAAGGTCTAGCTTTGCAAACAGACCTGGTTCCTGGTCGGTTCTATTTTTTTTAATCAGGCTGTTACTTTGGTTGAAATTGTATTGGGGTGAAATCTCCTCATATGAGAAGTTGCTATATTTAAAAGTTGAATTGTATCTCAATGAAAAGTGAATAGAAAATGTTAGTTTCCCTTTTGATTCATGTGTTTCCCCGTCTCCTTATGGTGAATATGTTTGGCATGCATAGAAGATGATGGGTAGTTTCCTCCCCCCCCCCCACCCCCAGCATTATTTTCTGCCTTTTTAGCTCTTTGTGTATTCTTTCGTCCATTTACTTTGATTTACATGTTGCATAATTTTTCTTCTCTGTTAGAGGGTACCGAACTCCGATGTGTACCTGAGCGGTTTCAAAATATGGAGGAGTATGTCAGAGTTTTCGAGCCCTTACTTTTTGAGGAATGCCGGGCACAACTTTACAGTACATGGGAAGAACAGGCTGAGGCAAATGCATATGTGAAAGTTCGAATAAAATCCATTGAAAGAAGAGAGAGAGGTAAGCATGCATCATGAGACACTTTTTCTTCTCTTTGTTTTATAAAATTTTCATGTCCTTTCCTCAGGGCTTATTTAGAAACATTACAGTGCCCTTGATTCACTATCTTCTAACATGTTTGTTTAGCTAGTCTCTTGATTTGTGTCCTCATTTTGCTTGTTCGTTATGCGCTCTAGGAGGTTTGAGCTGTCTGGGCCTCTGGGAAACACTGCCAAGTTTCTGCTAATAAGCTAGTTGACTGCGAGCCTCTTTGTTTATGTGTTCAGGATGGTATGATGTAATACTCCTCTCTTCAAACAACTGTAAATGGGCTTTCAAGGAGGGAGATGTTGCAGTTCTTTCAGATCCTGTGCCTGAACCAGGTATGCCTGGAGATAGTTGATGTCTGATTGTTTTTAAATCGCTTGCTTCTCTGCATTTTGTATAAATTTGCATTCTTTCTGCTTAGAAGAAAAGCATGAGGATGTTGGACGTGTAGCTGGCACAGTTAGGCGACATATACCAATTGATACCCGTGATCCTCTTGGAGCTACTCTTCATTTCTATGTTGGAGATTCTAGTGGCACTGGCAGGTAGGTTCTTCTTTCGTATGTTCACTATTTCTCTATTAATACTCTGTCTGAGTTTCCATCTATTATATTTTTCATGATATCTGTAAGTGGAAGCGAATATTCTCATCCACTTATCTCTTCTCCATTTATTTGCATGAAAAATTCTTTTTTTCAGCAAGATTGATGATAATCATATTTTACGGAAGCTTAAACCCCAGGACATATGGCATCTAACAGTGCTTGGTTCACTTGCAACCACACAGAGGGAATATGTTGCACTGCATGCGTTTTCTCGACTGAACCCCCAGGTTGGTTTTTGTTTAATCTCAAACAGATCTCCTATGGATGCTATAAAATATGCTGATGTAAGTGAAACTTAATATTTGTTAGATGCAAAATGCCATTCTCAATCCTAGCCCGGAGCAGTTTCCTAGCTACGAGAAGCAAACCCCTACAATACCTGATTGTTTCACTACTAGCTTTGTTGACCATTTACATAGGAGCTTTAATGCTCCGCAGCTGGCTGCAATCCACTGGGCTGCAATGCATACTGCAGCTGGTACTAGTAGTGGGGTGAAGAAGCAAAAACCGTGGCCATTCACTCTTGTTCAGGGCCCGCCAGGCACAGGCAAGACACACACAGTTTGGGGAATGTTGAATGTTATCCATTTGGTTCAGTATCAACAATATTACACTTCGTTGCTGAAGAAATTAGCACCTCAGAGCTATATACAAGCTGATGAGGGCAGTCGAGATAATATTTTGTCAGGATCTATTGATGAAGTCCTGCAAAACATGGACCAGAATCTGTTTCGCACCCTGCCTAAACTCTGTGCTAAGCCAAGGATGCTCGTTTGTGCCCCTTCAAATGCTGCAACTGATGAACTTCTTTCACGTGTCCTTGATCGTGGTTTCATTGATGGTGAGATGAGAGTTTATCGCCCGGATGTTGCTCGAGTCGGTGTTGATTCTCAAACGCGAGCTGCTCAAGCAGTTTCTGTGGAGCGACGAAGTGATCAGCTATTAGCGATATCTCGTGACGAGATTCTACATCACATGCATAACCTCAGACTACGGGAAACACAGATTTCTCAAGATATAGCTAGACTTCAAAGGGAACTCAATGCTGTAGCCTTTGCTACACGTTCTCAGGGATCTGTTGGAGTTGACCGTGATGTTCTTATTATAAGAGACCAGAAAAGAGATGCACTGTTACAGCACCTTTCTGCTGTGGTTGAAGCCAGAGATAAAGTCCTTGTTGAAATGTCTCGCCTTCTTATTGTGCAGGGAAAGTTTCGTACTGGTAGCAATTTTAATCTTGAAGAAGCTCGAGCGAGTCTTGAAGCAAGTTTTGCAAACGAGGCTGAAATTGTTTTTACCACTGTATCAAGCAGCGGACGTAAATTGTTTTCTCGTCTTACTCATGGCTTTGATATGGTTGTCATTGACGAGGCTGCCCAAGCTAGCGAGGTTGGAGTTCTTCCTCCCCTTGCTCTTGGTGCTGCCCGATGTGTACTTGTAGGGGATCCTCAGCAGCTTCCTGCGACAGTCATTAGTAAGGCTGCTGGATCTCTTTTATATAGCAGAAGTCTCTTTGAGATTTCAGGTAGGAGGTTGTCCGACTTTGTTACTAACTGTTCAATACAGAATGCATCCTCAAATCCGAGATTTTCCTTCAAGGTACTTCTACCAAGGACGCCTCTCAGACAGTGAAAGTATATCCAGTGCTCCAGATGAGGTTTACTACAAAGATCCTGTCCTTAGGCCTTACCTTTTCTTCAATATTAGCCATGGACGGGAGTCTCACAGAGGGGGATCTATATCGTACGAGAATATTGATGAAGCTCGATTCTGTGTTGGAGTGTACATGCATCTTCAGAACACTCTGAAGTTGCTGGGCATGGGTAAAGTATCTGTGGGGATAATAACGCCATACAAACTTCAACTGAAATGCCTAAAGCACGAGTTTGGGAATGCTTTGGGCCAAGATGAACTGAAAGAGTTATATATTAATACTGTAGACGCGTTTCAGGGTCAAGAACGTGATGTCATAATTATGTCATGTGTGCGTGCTTCAGGTCACGGAGTTGGCTTTGTTGCAGATATCCGGCGAATGAATGTTGCTCTTACCCGAGCCAGAAGAGCTTTGTGGGTATGGATTCTCTCTATCTATTTATCTCTCTGCAAACACAAATTTTGTTTGATAAGTATGTTTTGTTTATTGTAAAGGTCATAAGACTCGTTTTCCTTGATTAGGTAATGGGAAATGCATCTGCTCTGATGAAGTCTGAGGATTGGGGAGCGTTAATCACTGACGCTAGAGCCAGGAACTGTTTTATGGAAATGGACTCTCTTCCCCAGGATTTCCCACTTTCTAAGGTACCTAGCTACAATCCTAAGGCGTCTAGTGTGAGAGGTTTCAAATCTGGTGGACCAAGAATCAGATCTTATGATATTCAAACCGAACCCCAGCCAGGGACAATACCACCAGAAGGCAACGAGACATTGCCATTTGCAAGAAATGATAATTTACGGAGGGAAGAATCACTAGATGATTTTGATATGTCCGGGGATGGTCATGGAGATGCCTTGCAGCACGGAAATCAGAGGAATCAAATTTTTGGACGGGTTTTGGCGAGACGAGACTAATTGTCCTCAAATTAGATTTGATCTAGATAATGCTTGAGCTATCGGGCAAGACATACACAGTCCCTTATGGGGAACACACCATGTCAAGGTAACAAGAAGTCATGGCATTTTGAATCAGGAGAAGTACAGGGAGATCTGCTACAGAGGATAACAGGACTTAGCCAATTACATCAGAGCTTCACCCTTCGGATGGCCTTTTTTTTTCTTTTGTAGCTTGGGTCAGCAAAAACTACAAAATACTAGTTTTTGTTCCTGGTGGCTTACTGGCTTGTCTTCTAGTTTTTTTTTTTTCTTTGCATGAAGGAAAGAAAAGATGATTAGCAATTCGACTGATATTGCTAATCAAAATTAGTGGATAAATTCTTGGAGGATTTGTTAGTCTGCATAATTCCGTGTTGTATCATCCACACAGGGCTGTGTTAGCATCTTCATTGTGTTATCCATATTTTTTTTGCCCATTCCCTTCACAATTACAATAGATCATCTTCTCTGATTACTTGTAAAACTGAAGGAAAGATTTCCAGACTTTGTGAATGGTGACACACACCTTGATCTGAGATCGGTCTTTGAACTGTTTTTGATTTTTAGACTCTAAGATCAATATTTCAAACTTGTTTTGCAACATATTCAAGAGGGAACAAAGGAAAAAAAAAAGAAGACACTTTAGGATTCACAATGAGTACTGGCCTATATTTATAGCCTAAGCCGGAACAATATGTTCTTATTTTGTCGGCGGCATTAGTTAAAGACAGATTATGTGAACCACAAACTCCGTCAAGCAGCCCCCACATGGTGATGATGGTGGTGGTGGTGAGGGTGGTGATGCCTGTGGCTGCAATACTCCTTTGCATAACTCCTGCAACAGCTTTTATTAGTGTGACGCTTCACTCTGTTGCTGCATTTGGATCCACAAGCCTCTGGAGTCTTCACTTTGCAACAAGTCTCTATCTGCTTCACTTGCAAGTCTGATAACACAAGACCAATAGGAGTTGTGCAACAGCTTTGCTTGGAAACTTCCACTATCTCTTGCTCGTTGCTGCAACAGCTTGACCCGGATTGACCACTCTCCACATGGACCAAATTAGAAGACCGTTCTTGCTTCAAAACAGTTCCACAACAAACAGATTTGCAATCACCACCACCTTCAATTTCCAGTTCTGAAACCACGGAGCCAACAGGCTTCTCATGACAGATTTGTGTCACTTCCTCCTTTCCGCAGCATCTTGAGGAGCAATCCGGACTGTCTGCCTCTTCATCAGAAGCCAGAGTTATTTCCCCGGTTTCTTTTTCATCAGTGCAGCAACCAGACTTGCAGTGTACCTCATTCTTCATCTCCATATCAGATTTTTCTCCCACTTTCACTTCTGTGTTTCCGCAGCAAACCAACTTGTTGGAATCACAACTTATACCAGTTTCAGTGTCCAGGCACACTGTCCCCTTGTCCTCACAACATCCAGAGTTGCAATCTATAACTGCAGCTTCAACAATTTGTTTTCCATCGTCGCAGCAGCCGGACTTGTGCTCTTCATTCTTTAATGTCGCCAGCCCCTTCTCGATAGCAGATTGCTCTCCCACTTCATTTTTCGTGTTTCCACAACAGACCAACTTGTGATCACAACTTACACCAGTTTCAACGTCCAGACCTGCCTTCTCATGGCAGCTTTGTTTCATTGTCTCCTTTTTCCCGCAGCATGCCTTCTCCAGGTAAGATGTTTCCTCTCTATTAATCAACAAACCTGTTTCCGTAGTCTTTTCTTTATCGCCACAACAGCTTGATTTTCCATCCTTTGTCTTCAATTTCAGACCAAGAATCTCCTCAGCTTGCTTCTCCTCAGACTTGCAGTCTCCACTACTCTCCATTTGCTTTTTAGGTTTATCACAACAGCTCTGAGCCAAAGTTTCCTTCAGCTTCTCATTTTTGTTAGCACAACAACCTGAACCACCTTTTATTTTCAGATTATTGTGGACATGAGTAGTCTTCTTGCATGAGTTCAAAGAAGCCAGAACTCCCTCTGGTTTCTTCGTTGTCTCACCGCAACAGCCATCTCTCACAAGCTTGAAATAGTCTGGCTTCTTATCGCCACATGCACCAGAGTGAACATGCTCAGAACAGGATTTACTAGTTGGTTTCATCATCACCTCCTCTTGCTTTTTCTTATCACCACAACATGCTGACTTGCATTGACTATTTCCGCTCTTTGATAGCAAGCCTGCTTCTAAGTCCACGACATCCTCATCATCGCCTTCAAGCTTCTTACCATTCAACATAGATGTAGATGACCTGTAACACTTTCTGTTCTTGGCTTTGTCCTTCTCTCGCAGCAACAACATACTATTGAGAATCACAAGCAGACAAGTCCCTACATCAACGAGTACCGCAGCCCAGATCAAAGGATGACCAGCAAAGGCCAGAGCTAGTATTGCTGCTTTCAAAATGATGGATATGAAAACGTTTTGTAAAACTTTGCGCTGAGCTCTTTTTGCTAGCTTTATCGCTTGTGGTATTCTTCTTATGTCATTTGACATCAGAATGATATGACCAGTCTGTGTTGCAAGCGCAGAGCCAGAAATCCCCATGGAAATGCCAAGATCAGCTGTAGCTAAAGCTGGGGCATCATTCACACCGTCTCCTACCATAGCGGTTGGTCCTTCTTTCTTAAACTCCTGTATGAATCTGGATTTATCTTCTGGAAGAAGATCTCCACGTACAACATCCAAAGCATTTCCTAGCTGTTTGTTTCATAAAATATGTCAATGTTTCAACGTCTTGTATTAAGAGAGTATTGAAATGCTGGATTTTAGCCTCACCTCTTCTTGAGCATGCATTGCCGCATCTTGATTATCTCCCGTTAGCATTGCGGTCCTGATTCCAAGATCTTTCAGTTCCTTCATTGCTTGAGCTACACCAGACCTACAAGCATCGGAGAGATTGAAAACTCCAGCTAGTCTTTCACTTACATAGATGTATCCAACAGTTTTTCCGCCTTTGGTATTAACCTCAATCTCCGGAACTGTCAAGAAAGTACATTCAATTGATCAGACTCAACAAAATCTCAAACCGTTCCAACGAGTTCTTGTGGCAGAAGTATGAAGCTTTACCTGTTGAACAGCCAGCTCGCGAAGCAATCCTTTTGTTCCCAATGTAAATATCATTCCCATCAATCTTCCCATAGATTCCTTCACCTGGAATGTTCTTGTAATCTTTAACCTCTTCAGGCCTAGGCTCAACAGTAACGGATTTTGCATAGTCCACGATTGTTGCCGCCATTGGATGACTTGATTTGCTTTCAACACTTGATACCCTGAAAAACAACATTTGTATAACAAGAAATTCTCAGTCATAAGTTATCTCAACAAAATGGTTTTAGCACAAGATTTGCTTTACCAGTAAAGCAAGCTGCGTAGACTTATATCTCTAGAGAGTGACTTGAACTCTATGACAATGAACTCTCCCCTTGTAATAGTTCCGGTTTTGTCGAAAGCAGTGATCTTGATCTTTGAGAGGGTGTCAAGATAATCAGCACTCTTGATCAGAAGCCCTGAAGTTGCTGCTTTAGTGAGTGCACAGAAAGTAGCAACTGGTGTAGAGAGGATAAGCCCACAGGGACAAGCACTGACTAACACAACTAGTGCTAAGTGAAACCAATGGTTTAGGTTGTGAACCTTGAGTATAACCGGGACAATCGCAAAACCAGCTGATATTAGGATGATTGCTGAAACAAACAAGAACGGACAAGTCTCAGATTAGGCCAATCAAGAACACAAAGAAACCCCCAAAACAAGTTCTGGTTTATTGATTTTCTTACCAGGAGTATAGTACTTAGAACATTTGTCTATAAGTCTCTGAGATTTGGTTTTACTGCTCTGAGCTTCTTCCACGAGCTTAGCCATCTTCGCAACCACGCAATCACTAGCTAAAGCAGTTGTTTTAACACTTATATAACCTACAGAATAACACATTAGAGAAAGATCAAAAGAGTGTTACTATTTTGAAGCATTTTAAGAGGGTTACATTACCATTTAGATTGATTGTTCCAGCCCAAACCGTAGAATCTCTCTGTTTAGGTACAGGAAATGCTTCGCCCGTCAAGGTTTTCTCGTCTACCTCGCAATTTCCATCCACCACGATTCCATCAATCGGTATGGTTTCGCCTGCTTTGACTGCTACAACTGTATCTACCTTAACCTCATCTACTTCAACTTCTTCTCCGGTCTCTGCTATTATTGCTTTCTGTGGAGCTAAGCTCATCAGAGACTGCATCACCGAGGTAGCCTGCAATGTCAGAAGCCATAATAATATACAAATCAGTGACCTACTGCAACTTCAGCTTCAGATCTTCCAATATAACAAGCTCAAGAAAATTCACAAATTGTTATATAAGGATGTAGATGTTTGTTAACAAACCTTGTAGCTAGCTCTTGTTTCAAGCCAGTCGGCTATGGTGAATAAGAACACAACTGCTGCAGCCTCCATGAAATCTTGCATTGCAAGTGTTGCACTCACTGTGTTGATCAAATTGGATTAGTTGAAACTTAAAACATATATTATTCAAGTACATAATGGTTAAGTCAACGTTAGTCACTACATTCTTTTCTTCAACTATCTTTTGCTCTTTAAAAGTGCTTCTCCGATTGTTCAGTTGTAGAATATAAACTAAGTAACCATTAAGCCCATTTCCTTCTACGGCACGTCATCGTAATATATATTTCAAAACAAAAGAGTATTATTTATTTTTTTCCGCTAAACACCAAAACAAAATGGTGAATAAGAAAAAGGATAAAAAATCAAACGAACCCTTTTCCCGCTAACTCTACACAATCGATCATGAAAATGACCACTAATCTGTTTCATATTACCTGTCCTACTACCTGAAATTCTTTTTCTTTAAATTATATATTCTAAATACAAGTTATTATTCATAATTTCACAAAGTGTAAACTCAAACAAATAATCAAGTAATAAAAAAAATTCATACTGAGAGGACTGGTCAATACTTAATAAAATGTAAAATTCATGTGGATGTAGGTCGTCCTCCCCATTATATCATCTACAGTTTTTTTTTTTTTCTGACTATCACTTTATAAGTGTTAACCACAGTTTTATGTGACTAAGAACTAATATTTTATTAATTTCAGGAACTAGTTCAAAACTATTATATATATATATATATATATATATATTATTATTCCTAAATTTTACTAATTGAGAATGAACGAAGTTGTGTGTTTTTGTAAAGAGAAAAGAGAAAGGCATTTTTTTTCTTTTCCATATTGTGAATACACCTTTTGTGGTAGCATTATCTCCTACACCAACCTTCCTAGTTTTGTATCACATGTTCGCATTTCCTCGGTCCAGAAAAACTTCCTTTTTTTCCGTTTACTTATACTCAAATTACTTTACATATATACTACGATGTAACACAATTTTTACTCTACTCTCTAACACAAGTATAAAACTTTAATTTTCCGTTTAAATTTTCCGTATCATAAAAGTTAAACACAAATTTACTCTACTCTTAAAAAAAAAAAAAAAAAATTTACTCTACTCTAACAGAAGTATAAAACTTGGACACGTATTTTTTTTCTAATATTGGAGCTTTAAATAATTCTTTTTGTATTCGTATATATGAATTAACTTTTTAAGAGACTTAATAAAAAGAAAATAAAAGGAAAAACTTTTGTAAAAGGTTTCGTGGAGTGTTAGCTAGGTTTGCAGAAAAAACAGTATATATAATCTCTATATATTAAAGTACCCATAAAACAGACTTTAAGACTCACAGGTTTTAAGAAAATTGTTTTACGTTGACCACAATTTACTAAGTGTTATTATGTGAACTACTACTCTTTTTTTTAACGAGTTATGACCAGAACAATTGTATTTTGTACTAGTTATGCACAAAAATATGTGATAAACATTTAGAAATAGTTAGATTTACTATCCAATACTCATAACTGATAAACATTTAAACGAACACATTTTACACGTCATTCCTAAGTCATGCTGTAGATATATATAGAGTACTTATAGATCTCTAGATAAATAAAGTGAAGTGCCAAAAATGAAAAAGTAGTATATTTACCGGTTATGATGATGAGAATGTTGATGTCGATCCTACACCTTCTAACGGAAGCATAGGCTTTTGCAAGAATTGGATAAATACCACAGACCACGGCCACGACCGCAATCCAACGAAGAGGCGGATAGAAGAATTTTAACAAGGAGAGGAGGAGTAGTAGGCCGGAAACCATAGCGAAAGGGCTTGGCCATTTGTTCTTAAAGCTCATTTCTCCGTTCACCTTCACATTTGCTTCTAACCTTGCTTGGTTCAATGCCTTAGCTGCACCACATTTTTATGTTTTTAATCAAATTCATTAATAAAACTGTAAAAAAAATATTATAATAATAATGTGAAGAAACTTTTAAACATTGTATCACTATTTTTCTCCTCCCTCTTTTTTTCCATCCTCTCACTAGAAAATCCCCACCATTTCAGATCTAGATTGGCGGCGGTGACTCCTAAAACACAGGGATCGCGTATACTTATATTCTGATTGTCTGTGTTTGGTTCAGCTGTTAAGGGTCCTAGTTTAATTACTATGTTTAGTTACTCTGCTTATGCGCTCTGGTAACGTTCACGTGTTCTTCCGGCTAAGTTCTTTTGTTGTATTGCTCTTGTTTAATAATAATATAGACGTAGAAAAAAAACAAGAAAACTTTTAATGTCTAATATTGGTACGTAACCAAAGAAATAGTTTGTTTTACAAGATTTGGTAAATATCTCAACTGGCTTTTTTGACAACTTTAATCCTATACATGTTTTTGGAAGTTATATCCATCTATGAGACTGTTATGTCAATTAGATGTATCGTGTACACATGTGACATGCCGTATGTATGAATGATTTTTATATTTATCATTTAGTATTTTTATATCTTATATACATACATATAAAAAGCTGTTATGCACAAAAAAAAAGTAAAAAGCTGTACTTTTTATTTCTTAGTTTTCTAAATTCCGTTGAAAAATAAAAATCAAAATAGGGACGACCATATTTTCTGATCTTTGGTTAGATCAACTGAACGTGATTGGTTTTTAAAAAAAAATTGTGAATGTTGTTCGTCTCTACTATTTAGAAATCTGTTAGTAAGAAATCAATATATAGTTTTCTAGAAACGGTTAATTTCTTGTTCTTTACCTTTAGATTCAAACTAGCTAGCCTCCTCTAGTTTGTAGAATTATTAGTTAACTATTAATGGATAATAACTATTTGAGAAAAAGTTATAGATATCCCTTAATAGCTTCATTATAAATGGTAAAAAGCTTGGAAATATCCCTGAATTTTAGAAAATCTGTTTCCCCTAATAATCTGAAAAATTAGGTACGCTTAGACTAGACTGAGTTTATTAACAAGAAATGTTAATAAAAAGTACTTTTAAGTGAAAGAGTGACTTGTTGAATCACATAAAGCAATTAGTGACAAAAAAAAGTGGCGTTTGCGTATCGAAATACAACGCGAAACCCAATAATTAAAAAGAAAAAAAATAAAGGTGATTTTTTCGTGTACAAATAAAGTGCCTTTTGTTTTGTTTTGTTAATAATTAAATTTTGATTGGGTACGATAAATAGAAAATATTTGCTTTACCAATTTGGGAGGGGGAGATGAGGAGGACGTCGTGAACAACGATGACGGTTCTGGAGGGAACGATGACGGAATATTCCTTGACGCCGTCAAGAGAGTTGAGAATATTCTCAATCAGAGGAACCTCAGAAGTACAACAGATTCCCAAAACATCAAAGTAACTCTTCTGCAGATTCTTCTTCGCCATTTTCTGTATCATCAAACATGTCATAAACAACTTTTGTTTTGCCTTGTATATATATATATATATACGAATATATGGATATGCACTTAGATACGATTATATACATACATACATATATTACAATATATCAACACGTACAAGAAAAAGAAGATTTTGTTATACAACACTTGTCACATGAACCATATGTATATATGTGAATAAAGAAGAAAGAGAACGAAATACCGGAGAATAGAGACGAGTGGTAGTAGCTAGCAAAGTGAAAGAAGACTGAAGAGGCTTTGGTTTTGGTTTTATAAAATCTGATGAGAAAGAGAGAGATGAAGGGATCTCTAGAAAAATGGGAGTTGTTTATATAGGCAGGTAAGTGTGAGAATGTTAGATGGAAGTTGATTGGTTTGCTTTTCTCTTTTGCATTTTTTTGTGATTACTATTCGTTTCTATATCTTAAGGTACTTCTAATGGTTGATTTTTTAGAGTAATAAATATTGCATTTTTTGTGATTACTATTCATTTCTATATCTTATGGTACTTCTAACGGTGTAACTGGTTGATTTTTTAGAGTAATAAATATTCGGAATTTACAGCGGTTAGTAAAATATTACATCTATTAAAAATATGAGAGAATAACAAATATACCCAATTTTTCATATCCACTAACCACATATAACCACACCTCTTTTTTATCACATATATCCACCTCTTTTATTTTAATACTATTATAGAGTTTATGATTTTCATAGGGTTTCGGATTTAGGGTTAAACTCTTGTAAACTTAGGATTTAATTTTTAATAACTATTATGGTTTAATTGTTAGGATTTAGGGTTTATATTTTAGGAGGTTTGAGTTTATTAGGGGTGGGAAGACTTTTTAGAGTTTATTAGGGGTGGGAAGACTTTTTAGGGTTTAGGATTTTAGGATTTAGGGTTTTTAAAACCTAAACCCTATATCCTAAACCTTAAAACCCCATAGATAGCTAATATTAAATGGGGGTATTTTAGACTTCTTACAAGAAAAATAACTAAAAGGAAGGAAGGTGGGTATATGTGATTAATGAGATAAAAAAACGGGTATATGTAGTTAAACCGCTAAAAATATTGTGGGAGCTATCGAATAAAAAATAAAATCAATTTTATTCTAGAAATTGTTGTTATTCTTCGAAAGAGGAGAGGAACTGAAAATTCCTCCGATTACAACTAGTTCAAGGCCTAATTGTACTAATATATAGATTATAGATTTTGTAACTTGATTTTAGGTAGTTCTAACCGTACCAAATTTTATAGCTTGTTTTCTAAAATTACCACCAAATTTAATTAACAAATATTAGAATACTACTCATTTTTCCTGAATGAATGGTTCTTTTATGAAAGTTTAACTTGTAATCCCCCGTCTGTAGCTCTTATTGTGTTGCAGTTTAATTTTTCTGTCTCTCTCGGCCTTTCAACTATAGTTACTTTGGTTAAAAACAATTAAGAATCATTACTAATCTTTTTTTATTCCATTCTCCAACCTTTTCCTTTTTTTTTTTAATTTTTTTTTTATAGTATTTTAATTTATCATTTTACCATATAATTTTTTGTTGGCTATTTTTAGCTGTGTTTTTTTCAATTTCTATATTCTTTCTAATTTACAAGCTTAGTTCTCTATGTTCAAGATGTATTTCTTTTTTGTTTTCAATAATTTCCAATCACTTGACAGTTAGAAGTTTATGATATAATCATATAATAGTTTATTCTGCATATATATATATAAAGTCTACGTAATTAGTTTTGTTTTCTTCAGTATTTGGGGTGTTTGGACCGAAACTCAACTAATCTATAAGAATAGTACCAACAATTTGTCAAGTCTCAATTTTTTTAAACTTTATATTTGCTTGTCAAACGAGAGTAACATAATCCCTAATGGAAATCGAACTCAAGATTGCCAGATTTATACGCTCCAGATTATTGATTATAGTTTGATCAGAAAAGTTATAAGTAGAATCTCTATAAATTAATATTCAATAAAAAATTACGGTTTCAAAATTAGTTTTTAGTAAGGCAATCTATACATAAAGTTAATTTTAGCAGTCAACTAAGCACCCACTTAATCATGTATTAATTACATCAGCAATTATATTAAACATTTATATTTAATAAAATAATTAATTTAATATATACTTCAAATATAAATTACATTTTTAGGTTTAGTATATTTAATTACAAAAAAAATTCAAAAGTTATACATGATATCAATTCTAAATGGTTTTAAATTATATAATATTCAATTTAAAGTTGAAAATTAAGTACTTTTATTAATATTCATCTTATGACTTGAAATGAATATTTATATTTAACTGAAAAATCACAGAAACTAAAATCAGTTAATCCGATATTACGATTTATACATTTAGAGGCGTTATGAAAAATCTTTGATTAATCATAACAAGAATAATAGAGAAAGTAGACAATCTTTAAAACACGAGAAAACCAAATAAAATTTGTAAATAACCACGTCTCTTTATCTCCGTCAAATTTTCAACCTCAAATTTTTTCTATTAACTTATGTAATTGGAAAGAGAGAAAATATATCTTGAAACCTCGAACGACATTCTCTGATAACAAAAGCATGTCATCATGTGAACCATATTAGATATTTTACAACGAAAAACTATTAACCATCAATATAAAAAACTTGGCAACCATTTCACAATTGATGGTTATTAAAAAAACACTAAGTTTAATTTTAAATAATATATTATATTAATAAATATTTGATTGTTTTATATTACACGAATCATAAATTATTAAATTAATAAAGGTTCATGTAAATATATTTAAATATTAAGATCGAACACACTGATTGAAAGACACAAAATATAATAATATCATTCTATTTGATATGCATCCATTCATATATCAATATAATGTTAATACTCTTCGGTTAAATGAAACAAAACGGGTAGGGAAAAAATATAACCAAAAATAAATGAAAAATGACTATAGAGACAATCTTTTGAAGTACTCGACGACATATATTGAACAAATTTAAATATGTCAAAAAAAAAAAATTGATCTTAAAAATAACTGCAAATATAAAAATGATTAATACTATTTCAAATTTTCATGGTGCTAAGAAAATAAACAATTATTTTAATTTCTAATAGGATATTAGACACCATATTTTTTAAAAAATAATTATCTTATCAAACACAAATGGTAAACTATTGACTTAACCAAAAGTTGTATCAATAAATATAGGAATTAAAATGATAAATAAACAAAAATCATGATCGCAAACTAAAACAATGATTAAAAAACTTAGCAAATTGATGTGGGGTAGATATATAATGATAAAAATTTCTACTATATAAAATTTTAAGTTTTTTATGATACATAATCCTTATAATTTACTATTTTACTACTAAATTAATGAGTTTTTACTTTTTATTAAAGCAAAACTATCGAGATTACAAAATGGTATAAGTTTGAAAATAGGTCAACAATAAAACTGGCCCGATCCGATACGTCACAAGATTAGACACATTATTGTATAGCATATCTAAGAATTGGAATTACAATTATATTTTTGTAAGTTTTTTATTTTTAATTGGAGGAGAACGTTGATTAATGGAGGATTAAATCTCGTGAGTGAGAGACACGAAATCAAAATGACTAATTTTTTTGTGGAAAACACAAAAAGTGGAATGTTACAAAATGGAGTCCATGTGTGATTCCTCATCTCGTATTGCTTTTTTTATTTTAGTTTTTTTGGTACAGATTTGTTAAAAAATTATTGTTCGAAAATTATAATTAACTACACATTCTTTCTACGCAAGACACCAATTGTCTTCTACTTTCGTAGCTTGGATAAAAAGATAGACTAAGCACGAACCAATGAAAAGGTAGATGACTCAAGTAGGGCTGGTCACGAATACCCGTTACTCGTCTTCTATCCGTTATTCGATTTATACCGGTCTAAAAAAACGGGTATTCGTGACTTACAAGTCGGGTAAAGGGTTTTATAATTTCATTATCCGCGGGTAAGGGTCGGGTATTAAGTATCTTTTTTTTTTCTACTTGGCACCCGTCTCATTACCCGCTTTTCTTACCCGACTTGCAATTACCCATAATTCTCCGGCTAATATTTGATAACCTAATAGTAGAGTAACGTGTATGGTATATGATATATCGCTTAGGTTGAAAATATATATTTTTATTATAAATTTTAGTCATGAAAACTTGATTATACAAATTGTTTCTCTTTTGTACAGTTTACAACTTCATTCCAAGCAATTATTTCTACTTATTGAACTATTATGTTGTCTATGTAGAGTTCTTATTTTTTTTTTTTTATAGTGACTTCTTCATCTATTGGCACATCAATTTTTAACTTTACACGTTTATTTATACATTATACTACAATCATTCGGGTAAGGATATAGGATCGGGTATTCGCTTGAGTCAATGAATTTTTGTCGGGTACCCGTTTATTAGGGTACTAGTTTTTTGCGGGTCAGATATGGGTACTAAAATAATATTACCCGTAAGGGTCGGATCGGGTAATGGGTACCCGATCCGTGTTCACCCCTAGACTCAAGGAAGATGGGTCTTGAGAGTTGAGAAGATGGATGTAGTAAGAGCATACCCATGAGAGTTTTGTTTCACAAGGTTTTAATCTTTAATATTAGCTGCAAGTGCACAACAAATCAATTATAGTACTTAAGATCGAATCTACAAGGACCCATAAATCACAAATTAGTTTTAAAGAGTCTAAATTAAACTAGACTCTAAATTAAACTAGGGCAGGGGTTTTCAATGATCTAAATTAAAGCAAGTAACAGCAGGTTATGATGGATTTTAAATCAATTAATGAAAAAGTTAGGCTTTGAGATTTCGATTAAGAATCCAAACTGTGCCTTTTTCATGACAAGTGTTGATCGACACTAACAAGGTGTTGATCGACCATTGGAATTTGCCTCCTGCAAGATCAACATCAAGTGAGGAACTTCATATCTACTTGACTACTCAAACTATTACTCAACATAATGACGAACTTATTTGGATAGTGAATGGTCGTTGCTTGAAAAAGTTTCAATCTCGCCTCATCTATGACAACTTACGCGAGCCCCTCACGAAGGTTGACTAGTGTAAGACGGTGTGGCTCAAGAGAGGAATCCCTAGACATTCAACCTTGACCTGGCTCATGCTCCTTAATAGGTGTCCCACGCGAGACCGGATAAACTCCTGGGGATACTCAGTAGATACTGCTTGCCTACTGTGTAATTCGGAAGAAGAAAGCCGTGATCATCTCCTATTCCGGTGCCCCTATTCCTTTCGTTTGTGGTCTCACTTCGCCTCAATCTTTGGCATCGCAAGGCTACATCGCTCATGGCTCACTGTGATGCATGCTGTAATCAATCACAATGCCTCTCCTCTTCACCGTTTTCTCCTTGCTTTGGTTTGGCAAGCTAGCATTTATGAATTGTGGAAGGAACGAAATGATCGACTCCACAGATCAACCTACAGGACCACGGACTCACTGATCAAGCGAATCAAACTCACTATCAAAAATAAAATATCATCTTTTCGTGATGAGAACAGTGAAAGAACAAGCTCTCTTCTCCAACTGTGGTTCGATCTGAACGAGAGAAACACAACGGCTACCTAACTTCTCGTTACATTACAACTAGGGCAGCAAATCTATTCATTTTCTTTTGGGTATGCGTTATTGGGCTATTTGGGCTATACTACCATTTTCAAAAACTCTCATGGGTTCGTTGGGTTCTATAACTTTTTTATCTTTACTAGTTGGGCTTGCTTGTATTTGTAGGCCATCTTGCCACGAGTTTTATATATAAAATCAGTTTTTTTTTTTAAAAAGGTGTTGATCGACACTGTACGTATAAAATATGAGAAACATTAACTCTAAAACATGAATAAATCAAACAAGCAAACCAACTCTCGCTGAGAATACTATCTTAGTTAACTTCATAGCCAACCAAACCTCATTATGAATCCTAAAAAATTAAACTAGTAATGAGAACCTATTCAATTGTTCACTAATTTACTGGACCAAATCTCTTTGTGAAAAAAAAAACCTAGCTCTTTTAAGATTAAATTCCACAATTTATTAACACTCTCGAGTATAATAAATTTCCTATGATCTAATTCAAGGTAGCTAACCTATGAACTAGCATTGAGCACAACCTAGAAGAAGAGTTAATTAATGGTTCCCTAAATTAAGTTTATTGCTAACAAAATTTCATCCTAATCTAAGAACCTTAAGCCTAACAAGAGTATTACTCAGACATAGCTTAGCAAAACATTATGCAATAATTAATGAAATCAATAATAATATTAAAGAGAAAATAAAACAAGAGTTCAGGAAATCTTTTTCCTTAAAACTCTCTCTAAAATAGATTAAAGCGTGAACTTAAACAGTGGCCAAAACATAGTATTTATAGAGGCTATGAGGAATTTTAGAATTGGTAAGTTAACAAATCTAATTATCCTTAAGTGATTAAAGAAAATTGCTTGATCTTCAGAAATAGGAAAAAAGCTGATCACATGAATGGTGTCAGACGACACCAAAACCCCAAAACTCGTCCATGTACCTAAAATGACTCATTTGGACTCTAATAATAATATATAGACTCGATAAAATAGATAAATATATGATTTATTAGTGTAAGAACTAGGATATATCAAGTCTCTTACAAAGTCTCTCCAAAAAATATAAACAAATAAATAACATTAAATCATTAAGAGAGTCTTCCAAAATGAAGAGGGAGAGTATTGAGAGTCTCTCATTTGGATATTTTCAACACTCTCTCTTCATTTTGAAATTCATAATATTATTTGGTTGATATTTTATGTTGAGAGACTCATGCGAGACACTATCAATACAGATGGTGTAATGAACTCCATAGAATACTTGATGGTATCAAAGACTTGAAAAGTCATTTCCTCTCGATGTACTAATACCGTAGCTGAGTTTCAGTTATAAAAGTCACTTATGTCCACTGAATAGTCTCTTATATATTTTCCCTCTGTTTTAGTGAAATCTCAAGTGTGACAAAAAAAAAAATAGAAAAAGAACATGCCTTTTTGTTTAAATAATATAAGCGAAATAATAATAATAATAATAATAATAATCATAATCATAATAATAATAATAATAATAATAATAATAATAATAATAATAATAATAATAATAATAATAATAATAAATAAACCGTATAAGCTAGACAAATTAGATCAAGATTTAGAATCTGAAAAGATACCCGAATTCAAAACTGATCAAAATGCTCAAATTTCAAAACCAATATCTAAACTATTTTCCCTCTGTTTAAGTTTTACTGAAAATTTCAAGTGTGACATTTTTTTGTTGACAACAACATTGCATAAAAGCCTAAAGCGGTTCAGTAAGCCAAACTGGAGGAACATAATCTAAAAAATACGGATCCTGAGCTAGCAGTCAAACACCACGGGCTGGGCAGTCGGCCCTTGAATTTTGTAATCGCCGGACATGAGAGATCTGGATAGATACAAATTTCGCCAAGATTCGTCTGAATTTTTTTAAGTAGACGGTGAAGGCCGGCCATTCATGCAGGTTGGTTGTGGCACGTGCTAGGTTGGTTAAATCCGTAAGAAATATTACGGTATTTTTACGGCGCTCAAGCAAACATGTCATCACCCAAAGTAGAGCATCAAATTCAGTGTGTACAAATAAAAAAAATCAGTGCGTTAAAAATTCAGCCTAACGAAAAGAAAAAAAAAATGCATTCTATCATGTTAAAAAATTTATACGAAATCATGGTGCAATATATGGAGAAATGAATATAGGTGAAGCTCAAATAGTATAAGCTATACAAATTAGATTTGGATTTAGAAACTGAAACAAAGTATCTGAATTCAAAATTACCCCCAAATACTCAATACTTTTCTTTGTTCTCTCATTTATCTTCCAGAGTCAAATCTGATTGCAAGGATAAGGTATTTTTTTGTGCTAAACTCATAACATCTCAATCTTCTTCTTCTTTTTGCCTAAGGATTTTATTGAAACATTAATGAAACTAGCATACAACATTATCGCCGGCGGCCACAACAAAAGCCCCAGGGTCCTTACGCCAAAGAACAGGAAACTCACTCTAAACATCTAAAAACATGACAACTGACATGCAACCAAAAACCCAATTCAAACGAAACTAAGTGACTTGAAATTCTTGGCCTCTGAGACGGCGAGAGCACCGACTGATGTCCTCCGGTGGGAGCCGGAGGATGGTTAGCTTAAATCGTCCAACGCGTATTGAAAACAAGGAGAGGGAAGGCCGCATCGAACCTTCAGAAAGTCTTCATCCCGAACCCACCTCCAAAACCTCTTTTACTGCGTAGCCAAGAGAAGCGACGCCACTGAAGCAGGAAGGCAGAGTACGAGTCTCTATTAAAATGAAAAACTGCAGGCTGATAAAGAAGATGGAAAACACCTACACCGAGAAGAAGCTTGTTAGAAGCCAGAATCACTAAAACACCAGATCTCAGAAGAATTGGATTTAAAGATGACACCCGAATCAAGCATGCATGTAGATGAAGAAACCCAAACTTAAAGAAAGAAGAAAAACAAGAACACATAGATTCTAAAAGGTTTCGATAAACAAAGAGGAAAGTAAATCAATCACAAAGCTATGAATCAAAGAATTCACAAACTCGATAGTTAATTTACTCCTCTCAAAGACCGATCAAGGAATTGAGTAACTAACATCTCAATCTTTTTATGTGGTGAGTTATAACATAACAATCTTACATTTTCATTTATGACCTTTATTCTATCTTTTGTTAGGATGTTTAAAATGAAGAGTTTAATAATCTTGTTTCAAGTTTCAAGCTTTTAAAGCCATGACTAATGTGATGAATCCATTTAAGTCTCAAGGTTCAATGCTTTAAGCATCTTAAAATCCATCACAAATGTGCTTGCTTTCTATGCAATTATGCTTATTTCCTCCATCTTTAGGGCTTGTTGTTATGCATTTAATACTTCCATATTATTTTCTGGTATTTTGTTTATGAACTTAGGGATTTAATCAACACTGTCTGCATTTGGTTAATAGTTTAGGGTTTGGATATTAGGGGGTGTAGTCAACCAAGAGTTTTGAATGGGTCGATGTTTAATGAGGTTTTAAGAGTTTTGATGATTTTGAGGAGTTTTAATAAAATCATCTCAAATTCCACATAAAAACATGTGATTTGAGTATATATATTTTTAACTAAAACTCATTCAAAATACTTTAAAATCACAGGGGTGTATTGGATCATATATTTAAAGTGATGTTGTGTAATTTGACAAATACAGTCTTATGGGACATGTGCTTTAAAAATTCTTTTAAGAATCAGTGTTATTGCCTTATTGGACTAGTGATTTATGTACGCCTCACCCTGATCATCATACATAGGACCAAATATGTAAAATTAAATTCTTTTGACCACCACCATTGTTACTGATTTATATTTATATAAAAAAAAACAAGAAAAGAATCGACCAAGAAGGATCAAATTGGTATTCTCTTTTTTACTATCCATTTACCACTAGAGCTATAAAGTGGCTCCAATACGAATTTTTACTTAAAATGTAAATGGTGAAATGTTTTGTAAATGGCGTAGCAGTAGTAAAACAAGAAGAGTGTGACAATATATATATATTAACGATTTTTTTTTAAAATCTTTACAAATTATATTTGGGGTATTTTAGTCATTTAGTACCTATTAAATTTTATTTTATCCTTTTTAACAAAAACGGCATTTTCTAAATATCCAAACTGAAAAATGGTATATTTCAAATTCCCCCAATTTTGTATAGTGTTTGAAATAATTAATGAAAAAATCCTTATGCTTTAATAGAGTACTAGTGTTATAATCCGTGCTGAGCATGGGCGAGAGTTAATTCGTAATATAATTAAAACATATGGTGTAGTTTAGAAAAAATATTAAAAGTTGTAAGAGAGTTGAGGTAACTGCAAAATACAAAAGACTTGTAATTTTATAGAAATATAACGACAACAAATTATTCATCATAAATAAACTAAAACAATTAAAATCAAATGAACGTATATTTATTTTTATTTAAACAAAAAAATTAGAAAGTGAGTTCATCTGTATTAAATCCCTTCATTTGCATTTTTTTCTTACGTTATTGTGTATGATTGGTTTGTATGATAAAACACGATTAGCGAAAATAATAAATGAATTGTATTCACGATGAGGGTTATTAAAACCGGACTTATTGTACGAATGAATTGGATCAGTAATCTTCCCAACTTGCTCTTGATTTGGAAATTCACAATTTCTCACCACCTAAAAATATTAATAAAAATCAATGTCAAGGTATGAGAATAAATATTATATAATGCCTTCACATAAAACGTATTTAAAACAATATAATGTACATGGATTGCATGGATTTCTTAATATTTGGAGAAAACGTATCTTGCATGATTCCTTTGCTTCGGTCTCATCAACATACACGAAAACACTAAGAGTTTGTTGATCTTAAGAGTTTAGAGATTTGTTAAATCCGCAGAGAGTTTTATTGAGTTTTGTTAAGTTTGTAGAGAAGTTTTGTGTATTCAAATAATTGTCATAATAAAGATTTTAAGAATCTCATGTACATCCTTAAGATTTTGAAAGTTATGTTTAATGAGTAAAAATGAAAAGAATTACCATACCAATAACAGTAGAATTTGATGGAATTGTAAAATCATTAAATACCCAACTTATAAATCATCACACCAATAACATAAGATTTTAATGGAGTTGTAAAATCCTAACACCAATAACAAAAGAATTGCAAAATCATCACACCAATAACAAAATATTTATAAAGATTCTAAGATTCCATCACAAAAAATATGAATTCTTTAATTTCTGAAAAAATTAAGAATCAAGCTCCAATAAC
>OVAP01000093.1:0-56042 GCA_900406295.1 Aurinia saxatilis | reverse complement strand
GGAGCTTGTACATCTGCCATCACAAGCAAAGAAAATTGGTGTCAAATGGGTCTACAATACTAAGTTAAATGAAGCGGGAAAGGTAGAAAAATGCAAGGCTCGATTGGTTGCAAAAGGGTCTTTGCTCCTGTCGCTCGATGGGCACCATCAGAAGTCTCTTGGCAGTGGCAGCTCACAAGGATGGTGTGTATATCAACTAGACGTTAAGAATGCATTTCTTTATGGAGATTTAAGAGAAGAGGTTTACATAGCTCGACCAGAAGGGTCTGTAAAAATTGGAAAAGAAGACAAGGTGTATCGACTAAAGAAAACTCTTTACGGACTCAAACAGGGATCAAGAGCTTGGTTCAGCCGAATAGAGAGCTACTTCAAGAAGGAGGAATTTCCAAAAAGCAACTATGATCACACCTTATTTCTGAAGAAATCCGAAGGTAAAATGTTGATGGTGAGTCTATATGTTGATGATCTAATATTCACTGGAAATCATGAGTCGATGTGTGTGGAGTTTAAGTCATCAATGCAGAGAGAGTTCGAAATGACAGATATGGGGAAAATGAAATTTTTTCTTGGAGTAGAAGTTCATCAAAGAGATGATGGTATACACATTGGACAAAAGAAATACGCCAAAGAGGTTTTGGGGAGGTTCAATATGGGAAACTGCAATCCTGTCAAAAATCCTATTGTTCCAGGCACCATACTCTCAAAGGAAGGAAGCAAGAAAACTGATGCAACACTCTACAAACAACTCATTGGTTGTCTAATGTATCTTATAGTAACTCGTCCTGACCTGATGTTTGTAGTTTGCTTGCTTTCTCGTTTCATGGCTGGCCCCACAGAGGAGCCTTTGATGGTTGCTAAAAGAGTACTAAGATATATAAGTGGAACTTTGGAGTATAACGTGTTCTACAAGGAGTATTGAGATTCATAGACAGTGATTATGCGAGAGATGTGAATGATAGGAAGAGCACTTCCGGATATGTGTTTTTATTCAATGATGCAGCAATATGTTAGAGCTCACGTAAAGAAGCAATTTTTACTCTTTCTTCAACGAAAGTAGAGTACGTTGTAGCAACGTCATCAACATGTCACGGTATTTGGTTGAAGGGAATACTGCAGGAAATGGGGGTTGAAACTTGTGAGTGTATGAATATCATGTGTGACAACAGTTTTACAATCAAGTTATCCAAGAATTCAGTCGTACATAGGAGAACAAAACCCATCGATGTGAGATATGACTATCTTCGGGTTTTGGTCCACAAGGGAGCTCTGAAGTTGATTTTTTGTGGAACAAATGATCAAGTGGCAGACATAATGATTAAACCTATCAAACTGGATCAGTTTGTGAAGCTCAAGGAATTGCTTGGAGTTCGATGCTTGAAGGATTAAACTGATTCTAGTAAGTATTTCAGTTTAAGGGTTGGGATTTTTTGGTCTTAAATGATCAGTTTTATTTAACTATTTACTTATGTTATGTATTTATGTGTGTGTTACATATCTTAATTTTCAGTTTTTTACGTTACACTTTAATTATGAGTAAATGTCTGTAAACCTATAAAAAACACTTCACTTTGTTAAAATAAAACACAATCAAATTTTCATTATTACAACAACTTTGTTTCTTTCACCTTCTAGTTAGTCTGGCTGTATGGTAATATATTGTCTTAGACCAGTCACGCTCGACTTTATTTTGACAAAAAATGGTCTGAATTAGCACATGATGCTGTCTGTTCGGTGTGAAAACTAACGGCTAGTGCGGCGTGGGAGGCATTCGGTAATTTCTCTAAATCATCTCAACATTCCTTTAATTGTTTTGTAGTACATAGATTTCCTGTAATTTCATGTGCCATCTCGCTCTATGCTCAACCTACGTGTAACATGTTGACCACTCAGTCAACTACCTGAATTCATCACTAGTTGTGGACAGTTGAGGGATAGAAGTCCAATGGCCTTGCTCACTGGTAGATTGGACCATTGTAAACTCAAGCTCAGTTACCTCCTCCATCAGACAAGTGGCGATAAAAGATTCTCATAAAGTAACTAATGAAAACTATCCCAAACCTGACGAGTTGGTAATTTGTTGATTTTCTTTACTTTACCATTTTATTTATTTTTTCACTGTAAGAAAACAACTAATTTTCCTCAATCACATGAGTGTCGAATTATTTGCATATAGGGTGTTTAAGACTACGACGAGAAATCATTGCAATTTGTTCGTCACAAAATGTTTTGGTCCCAAACTAATTGGGGTTGACTACGTAGTTAAACTAAGTATAGAATATAAAGCTGAAACACCCCATAGTATTTGTCTCTATTTTATTATAGACTTTTTTCTCTATAAACTTTTGTTTTTTAATATAGTCATATAAATTTAAACCAACTAATTAACGTTTCTAAATCATTTTTTACATAATTAAAATTATTTAAAATTAATTTCAAAATCTTTTGTTTTGTGATGAACAAAAAAAATAGTAAAAGAAAAACAGAGTAAACCCGAAGGATTCATGGGCTACTCGGAATTCCAAGGTAGAGCGAAAATGGGGGAATCGATCAATTGGCCGCCAAATTGAAGGCTTCGAAGAAGCTGGCGACGGAAAGCCACTGTAACGCCCGCGATCCGCAATAAGATCGCCTGGACGGCCGTGAGCGAGTGGGTGGACTAGTTATTCGATCAGACTGGTTATCACTCGTTCACTTAGAGAAATGGACGAGAAAATGGGAGAATGAAGGAAAGAAAGATTTATAACGAATGATTAAGGCTTAGGTATGATCGGGTAGGTTTGATTGACCATAGATCCGAGTCTAACTTAGTCTGGAATGGGAATAAGGATCAAGGATCAAGCTGAAATCAGCTCATGGCTAGTTGCCGAAGCTCATTGCAGTTGGGTCAGTCGAGCTGACCACCTCACGGTCGGGAAGCTCAACTCAGTTGGACTAAGTGTTCGGCAGTGAGGTAAGCTAGTGGATTGGTTAGTAGCTGGGTGGTTATATTGGGCAGTTACAAAACGGTTACCATGAGCAGTTACCATCGAAAAGGTGCGAGTGAAAAGTTGCGATGGCAAGGCCTTGTGGTTGGATCTGTCCATAAAATCAAGGCGAGTTGGACAGAAATCCTGACGCACATTTTTGCTCACAAAACCACTTGTAAATTGTCGGTCTTAACCGAGTAGCGAACGGTTAATGAAGAATCCATTGTTCGAGTCAAGGCGACCGTCTGTGTGTGGGGACATATCGTGAAGGCAAGGAGAGCGATGGGTGAAGAGAATCGAGTGGCGGATCCAACGGACAAGCGGTCAGCTCAAAGCCGCCGCACTGTCGAGGTGAGTATGACCGTGGCTTATTTCCTAGTTCCGGATCTCCATCACAATGGATGATCTTAAGGATCATCGGTCTTTCTCTCGGGTTTATCCCGATTAAGTTATACTTATAATTCTTTAACTGCAAAGACTCGGGCCTATTAATCGTCGGGACAGTTTGGCGAGCGGACCATCGAGCGGCTTGAGGAACAGTCTGATATGCCTTGCTTAGTCGAAAAAACGACAAGTGACTTGGTGACAAATTTGTACCATACAATACTTGGTCGGGGAATCACCGAATGTCTCGATGAATCACACAAACCCTTTTCTAGACTGATTGGCTAAGGGAATCGGGCGATTGCCTTGAATCCTTAGATGATCACGTAGTTGCATTATGGCATTCATGCATTGATCTAAGTGTCTCGGTTATCCGTTTCACTGTAGAACACGCATGTTTATAACTTTTTCGATTTCAGGAACATTGGGTGATCATGGGAAGAAATTGGCTAAGCGTGAAGACAGAATGGCCGAGAAGATGGGTGGTGTCACGACGGGATAGTGATAGGATCATATAACTTGTAATTGATTATTAGCAGACTCTCATGTTGTATGAATCCTTATTATTTTAATAGAGAACTCTATTCTTCCTTATGACTCTATGAAATGCGTTAAACTCTAAGATCGAATCTCAGAATATATAAGTAAATGAACTGGTTGGTCGAATCACTTAATGATTTGATCGGGACCAACTTGTCCCAGAACATAGGTTTCGGGATAGGGTGTTTTAGCCACAATGCGGTGGAGCTCCGGTTCGACGATTTGACGCGATTACTTAATTACCAGTAAGAGACGAGAGCCCATGCGTTCGAACGCGAATGTCGAAGCCGAAGTGCACACATCGGCGCAACGCAATCAGGCAAACGATTACAAGGGGGAACGTAACCTGAACAGTGATACAGTAGAATATCATGGAATGCGTTGGTCTCTGGGTAATTGGAAATTTTATTAAAGAAGATCGATATACCTCTGTTCGAAGGAACTGATGCATAGTGCAACATCCCAATTTCTGGTATATGTGGAGAGGTTTAAGAGAATTGATTTGGCTACCAATGTCACCAAAGTGCACTTATATTTTCGGTCATTTTTCCAGAGAGAACTTTAGAGTTAAGTGTGCTTGAGCTGGAGCAATCTAAGGATGGGTGACTTACTGGGAAGTGATTTGCGGTACCGTGTGAGTGAAGACAAAACACATGAAAAGATCTCGTGGTGATTGCAAGGTTAGTAAACGAGTCTTCTGAACCTCCCGAAATTAATGCACTGACCGTCAGACAGAGTGGGGCCCATGGGCCGAGAGAGGGCATGGGGACCTCCTAGTATGGGCGGTCGGGGCGTTACACATAGGTCTTATATCCACAGGTTTTTTGTGCGGTTTTTTTTCGAACAACGGTTTATTTGATATGGCGGAAAAAAAAAAAGAGGCATGGTGAGAGATGTATTCCGGAGGCTATCTAGATTGCTATTGTTGATACAAATGTGCGGAATTGCATAAATGCATTTCAAAAGCAGGATGAAAAGCTAGAGGAAGCGATGGTAGAATTTTATGAAAAGATGTTTCAATTTTACTCGATAGTGTACATATTTAGAGCTTTTGGAGTTTGTTGCTTTATGTTTCTCAAGTTTGTAAACAATGGTCTTTTTAGAATGAATTTAACACCTTATTCAAAAAAGAAAGGGGAAACAAAAAAAGAAAGACTAAGGTGTTTTAAGCGTTGCTTATGATATGTGAACTTTGTTGAGATTATGGTGATATAGTTGGTTGTACATGAGAGTCCAGGAGAGTGTAAGAATGTGTGCATGTGCTGGAGGTGAGACCTCCAATAACTGAGTTGAGAGATGTGAGATGGATGTTGGGATCTATGTAAGATCTTGGACCTTGTATAGTCTTGCATGTCTCATGTGTTATGTTATGCATTCATAATTGTGATTAGTAGGATTGTTTGGATTGTCTTGTGTAGCTTTAGATTTGATGACCTTTTTTGGGTTCAGATTTGTTAAACAAAAGTGAAGGAATTATTGCTCATTTTACAAATCGGACTTAGTCTTCGAATTGCTACCTCAACTTCCTGCATGTTAGCGGTGAGAAAATTCGCGCTAGCGGATGACGAGTATTTCGATCTCATTTGGACAAACAAATGTCAACGTCGATGTGGATAAAGAATTAAAAAGGACTAATTTCGACGTCGTTCATATGTAATCTAATCTCTTCATACGTATTTGTAGAAGTGATCAACTTGCATGTTGTACGGTTGCCAATTTCAGCTCTCAACAACCCAATAGCTTCCTACATATCTTCTAAGAGCATGTTTATTTGGTGATATTTTCACCGTCTCAAAGAATAAAAAGAAAATAAAAATAAATAGAAAATGCTTTATTTGTTGAATCTCTTGAGGAACCGTCTCAGCTGGGAGAGACTCTAGAGACGGTCTCACAAAGGACACGTGTTGCCGTTTCAGGAATCCTTCTCTCCTCTCTCTTGTTCGTCGGCATAACTCCTCTTCATCCTCGTCGAGCTCGTGATCGGATCCACTTTCTTCATCCTCCAACCTTCTCTCTCCAGTTGCCTACTCAGATGGACACCACCGAAACATCATATTCTTCTTCTTTTTCCTTCAGTTATCCAAAACACAATCACGAGGGCTACTCTTGCTCTAGATCAATCTCGATTCATTCCCGCACTACAGATTGATTCTAGGATTCGTTTGAGGTATGTTATTCTATTCACGTCTTAATCGTCACTCTTTCAATTCGTTGGAAATTCAGGAAGTAGTTGGAATTAGTCGTGGATGCTCAACTGGGATGTTCAATATAGTAGATAAAAAGCAGAGAGTCTTAAAACTTGAGTACCGATGAGTCTGTAATTTTGTATCGAATTGGATTTTGCCTTTTGATGTTTAGCTTTCATTCGATTTAGTTGATTGTTCTTTTGATTAATCAATTGGGGATTTTGGGAGCTTACAAATTGTTTGTATATCTTGTGGCCAATGCAAGTGCTGAGTACGTTCTTAATCTTAGTTGTTGTTTTTTTATGTTGTACCTGAAGTTAGATCCAATTCAATGGATAACAAGTCTAGATTGAGCCTTGATGTTTGTATTAGTATTTTAAGGTTTAAGGCAATGATATGTAGTATCCGAATTTCCAACATTTGTCTATTTGATGGTATCTTTTTCTTTTTTATTTGTTTGTTCTTGTTGAGCTATGTGGTGATGTGTATAAATATATGGTTGTGTTTCGTACGTGTATTGGATGCTACAGATAATGAGCCTTGGGGTCCTCACGGTACTGCATTGGCTGAGACAGCGCAAGCCACGAAGAAATCATAATCACTGGATTTAGAACACAAAGGCCACAACTTTATTTCAGAATGACAAGTTTAGAATTGAACCAAACAGATTTTTTTTTCTACTCTCTAAACTGCATCTATTTAGTTATTCCAGATTGTTGGACCGTTCACTGCTCATTATGTTTTACACTTGGAGTAGCAAGGTTTCTTAGCTGTCCCCATTGGGTTTTACATGTTGTTATTGATCTTTAAGAGAGAATCGAGTTTGAACCATAGCAGTTCAACTACTCGAGAAGTGTTTGTTAGGCAGAGAACCTTAGATGGGAATCATGTTGTTCATCTTTCTTGTCTTCGGGTTTATAATGAAACATATAGTGATTTGCTTCACCTGGTAGATTTCTCATACTCCACAAAGATGAGCAGGTAAACATGAAACTGAAGTTGCATTTGTTGTCTCTTCTAGCTTTAGATAAGACCACACTGGTTTCTGAATTTATCTTTGTTTGAATATGATCAATATTAGGGAATTGCAGAATTTGAAGTACTAATACAAATGGATATTTCGGCAGAGGTGATGATATTTGGAGTGGTTGGTATTGATAAGAGAAGTGGATGAATTAATCAAGATGGTTATCATCAAATTCTGAAATTTGATCTACATGTAATTTTGTGAGGTTTGAATTTTGGATCTTTGTCAAATTCCAAACTTTGTAATATTTGTGGAAGAATTTAAATTTTATTTTAATTTTTAATTTTCAAGAGTCCTTAAAGGCTAATCAATGGTATTTTTCCCACTAGTTTCTAGTAAGACTATGGCCTTCATTTGATCTTCACATATATTTGTAAGTAATTATCTTTTAATACTCCCTCCGTTTCTTAAAGAGTGTCGTTTTGACTCTTTGCACACATATTAATAAAACATATTAAAAATTCTGTTTTGCCCCTAAAAAAATAAGTTGTCTGTTCATATTCTTCATTGTTTTGAGGTTAAATTAGGTATTTATTATTAAAAGTTATATTGGAAAATGAAAACGACACTCCTTGTGAAATAAAAAATTTAGTCTAAAACGACAGAGGGAGTATATCATAACTTATTTTATGTTTTGCTAAACCGACAAAAAGAGACATAACAACTAAAATCGAAAGGCAGCGTCAGTAGTAACATACATAATTAAAAGGGGTGCTGCTGGTAAGACTGAATGGAAAAAGTACAGCACTAACCAGCAATAATTAACATCAACTGACGCCTAATTAATGTTGATTATCGACAAAGTGAGTGAAGATACATAATTTCATTCAATTATTTGGCACGGTCTTGGATAATATCAAATCCCATCTCAGTCGGATCAGTGGCTTGAAGCTCATAGTGGATCCCTTCCAAGACTCTCCTCAGCCCATCTTTCGACGTCGCGTATAAGATCTTTGCCCTTATCCTCGACGCCTCAGGCGACCTAACAAAATATAATCACCATTTAATCCTTTCATGTCGACAAGAATGAATAGATTATTTGGGTTCGGTCGGTTTGTTTTCTCCACCCTCTTGTCCTAACTCATTTTGTCCGAAAGAATATTTCTGAGGGCCAATAATTATGCGTTGCAAAAACGCTAGTAACACGAAATACCTATTTTACCCTCCGTAGTGACTAGAATTAGAGAGACTAACCAGTAGATGAAGAAGATCTTGCTCTTATGGCAATTATCTACAGTGACGAAGTCAAAATCGAAGACAGCGTAACGACAGTCGTCCACCGGTAAAGAAGCGGCGAGATCGTCGTAGCTCTCTCCGGCACCGCCTACTTTATCGACGGTGACTTTACGAGACTTCTCTTCGATCTTGTACACGATGTACCTATGCACTTTCTTCCATTTCATCTCCATGAAGGAGCTCGTACACTCATCCGCCACTCGCATCCCCGTCGTCGCCTGCCATGATCATCAAATAATTTGATTTTTAATTTCGAGATCAGATCGAAAATATTAAACAAGGGAAATATATATAACTTGGTTACCATCTTGAAAGCCATCGCCATTGTTGCTAAGATTCTTCTTTTTGTCTCTTTCTCTTTCTCTTTCTTTGGGTTTGGGCGTGGGGAGCTTTATATTTTTCTGTTCAAATGCTATGACTTTGGGTTCTTTATATAAAGTTATGCCTACTCACAGATACAAATACGACCATTATTATTTGTTATCACTTATCACACTATTACCCTTGGCCCTGAACGCCAACTTTGTTTATAAGAGGCGAATATCTTTTTTTNCTGATTTTGCTAAGTTATCTGCTTCCGTATTGAGGCTTCTCGGTATTGACTTGAACTTAGCTTCTTTGATAGAATTTGATAGCTGCTTGATGTCCTCTAGTGTCATTGAGGTTGCTTGATTATTCGGCACTATTTACTTCTTTCACTTTTCTATACCTCTCTCGGAAATTCAGAAATAAATATATATCACTATCAATTGTCAAAGGATTACTGCTAAACAAACTCATCACACGAAATTATATGCAAAGTTATCTGCAATACTGAATATGATGTGTCAAAACTAAACGGGCAAGTTTCTTTTTAAAACGGGCTAAAGCCCAAGTGTAGTGATATCAGTAGGTACCATGGCAAAGAGGGCTTAAACAAGATGCAGCTTTCTTACGTGTTTGCATTTATATGGTGAAGTTTCTGGACAAATGATTAACTTTTAGAAATCGGTTATCACCGAAATGTTTTAGCGGTTTGTAACTTGGGTTGCCGAAATATTTTAGCGGTTCAAAGCAAAGATTACTGACTTTTCTTGAGATTGACTAAGAGATTATCGGGTTGGTATGCTAAAACGCTATCATTGGAAGGGAAAGAGATTTTGCTTAAATCGATCGCCATGGCTCTTCCGGTTTATGCGATGTCTTGTTTTAAGTTGTCAAAGCAACAATGCAAGAAGATCACTAGTCCCATCATTAATTTTTGGCGGAATTCTTGTGAGAATAAACGAAAGATTCATTGGGTTCCTTGGCGACAAATGTGTAAAGCTAAAGTGGATGGTGGTCTTGGCTTTAGAGACCTATAGGAATTTAATCAAGCTCTCTTAGCGAAACAGGCATGACGTGCCATGCCTTGGTTTCTATGGACTATTTGGAAGCATCATAACCAAATTATGTACACAAGCACATCTAGGGACCTCTCGGTGCTGGTCCAAGAAATGTTTGAGCATGTGAATGTGTGGTTTAAGGTTTCTCAAACAGAGCGGGAACAGAATCACAATAACATTTGTTCTAAAGGGGATGTTATCTGGTATCCCCCTCCACAAGGGATGGTTAAATGAAATCTTAATGCTCACTGGACGAATGAGAGATGGATGGTAGGTGGAGCTTGGATTGTTAGAGATTATGAAGGATCGGCTTTGGCTCATGCCCGAGATGCATTTATAGCAGCACATAATGAATTACAGCTGAGTTATGATGCATTGGCTGGACATTACAAAATTTGAGGGACCTTCATTATCACGATGTTATCATCTCAGCTGATTGTAGTGCGGCGATCGAAGCTCTTCAGAAGCCTTTGGACTGGTTGAAATATAGATTCCTGATTTTGAGTATTAACCATCTACTTTCTTCTTTCCAGTCGGTCGCTTTTGAATTGGTTAGCCTTCAGCAAACGGCGTGGCTAGAGCTATTGCAAGTAGTGTTACAAGAGAGGGACGATTTCAATCATACTTAGCTCTGGGTGGTCCGGCGTGGCTTCATGATCGAATACAACTGAATTAGACGCAATATCTAGATATCTTTACTTAGGATAGTGATACTGAATATTGTTTGGTTATTGTTTTTGATAAATTTTTCGGGTGTTATGCTTCATGTTAAACTTTGTTCTTTAAATTCAGATGAATAGAAAAAAAGATGCATCAAAATTGCTCTCGAGCAGAAGCAGATGTTGGAGCTAGTGTGGACCGTCTCTGTAGATTGGTACCGGTGGTCTTGAGTGACACTTGAAGCTATTCAGAGAGTAACGACATTAGCATAGGACGAGACAAATTAGAGCTGGAAGTGGATGAAAGACGTCGACACTCGTTGTAGCTTCGAGATGAGGTGCTGATGTCGATGAAAACTGTGAGGATTCTGAAACGCTTGGATCACTTGGGTGGAAGAAACTTTTAAAAATAATCTATGTGTAACGAAGTGTGGGCACACTTTCAAGTGCCCAAAATGTACTCCATAATTCTTTTTCGAAATCTTAATCACTGTGGAGTAAAAACGTCGTCCATGATGTAGAGTTCTTCGAGTTGAGTTTCAAAGGATCCAAGAAGACCCACAATTTCTATTCACATATATCTAAGAGGTACCTACATTACACTTCAGCAAGGGTTAAGGTGGAGGTGCCCAATGTTCTTGGCGTGGCACCGGTTGAGGCTTTTGTGATGTTGATGCCTGATTCACTGTAAATCAAATGGATGCATCTTCCTGAGCTTGGGCAAGTACATAATGAACATTGAAGTGTTTATGCTAAAATATCCTTGCGTTTCTAGCTTTCCACAAGTGCCATAGAATCCACCAAATGCTTTGCCTAGTCTGGATAGGTATTGAATCATTTGAGCTACAATGTAGGAGATGGAAAATATTTGAAAACATGGAGGATGGTGAGAAACCCATAGGTGGCTTCGGTAAGCCTGCTAATTCCCAGACTTGATTTGCTATCGGACATAGGAACAATATCTGTGGTATTGACTCTATTTCCGCAGCAGATTAAGTGCAAGTTGGGTGATGTAGACCTTTTTACGGTCTAGATATCAAAGACCTATAACTACGCTACAAGTCTCCGAAGAGATTGTAGTATAGTAAGGGTATCAATCCCCTTGGAGGAAGGGACTAACTCTTTGAGTGAATTGCAATATAACTATGCTAACACAACCAAAATGAGTTCAATCAAGCAACAAACAAGAATTTAAACAAGCAATTAAAATGATTAACAAATAAAAATGAAGCAAGACTAATTCAAAATTCAGTAAGAGATAAGTATTGGCCGACATGTAATGGTAATAACGATCATGCATGAGTAGAGAAAACCTTGCAAGGGTATTCATTTACAAATGAAGCACCATCCTAGGCAAAGGACTACTATGTGTAGCTTGAACCAATCCCTTGTTGTCATTATCTTAGCTATCATCAAACTTGACTCTTTCCCAATAGATTAAATTCAATAACAACTAAGCATGAAAGTGCGAGTCCAATCTACCACTAAGTACCAAGGGATTGAGTGGTACTCGATATTTGGGTACATGGACTTCAATTCTTCTCTTGTTTCACCTTGGAGCTCATAATACCAGTTTTCAGCATAAAATCCATAACTTCTCCATATGATCTTCAAATCAGGTGATTCTAAATCCCATAGCAAGATAACTCATTTCTCTAAATCTCTAAGAAATTTCATCTGCATTGAATACGTTTAAGGCCACCATTTGTGCTTCAATCCGAGACCCTTTGGATGGAGCCTTCTATCTTAAATTTGCTCAAATTGTCAAAACTGTCCCAAACTCTTCCAAACTTCACCAAACTCATTTGGAGCCTTCATAGAACACTCCTACGCATCTTGAGAAGCTCTAATGATTTTTCTCAGTGTGGTACCTAATGCGTATGATCTTGATGCAAAATGCAAGAATGCAAGAGAAAACTCCTAAATGTAAGCTAAAATGCAATATGTAGATAAATGTGAAATAAACTAACACAATACATAAAAATGAGGCTAAAAGACATGAAAACAAAGGGGTGAAAACATGCATGAAACACTATACATCATTGGGTCAACATCAATACCCCTAGATTGAAGACGATCCTTAACTGCTAACACACATGCCAAAGCTCACCACATAAAGTGTTTTATCTTTGGTTGAGTTTTTTTTTTTCCCAGAGCTTTGTCCAAAGAGATTTTTCTAATGGAGACAGAAGAGGTTGTGAACCTAGATGCGGATCTGGGAGGAGCTCTGTGAGTTTGTAACTTGATTGAGACGAGTAGCACACACTACTGGACATCGCCTAAATGAAATGATCTTGAGCATTAGGAATGGATTTGATTTGAAGGATACGATCAGCATCTCTATCGACAAAAAGTCTTTGCACCTCCGAAACATTCCAGTGACCATCCTGCAGCAAGTCTGAAACCATAAGAGTGTCGACGCGAGGGACCTCTGGACGGCCTATGGGAGCCTGGGGTACATCATCGAAGATCCAATGTTCATACTAGACATTAGTAAAAGTTTCATCACATATGGATATGACCAACGCTTGAGCTAAAAGCTCTCGTCCATTGAGTATACTTCGCCAAGCATAAGAGGGTCTAAGACCAGTTGTAGCATTTGAAAAAGTTCCATCGGGGAAGTTTTGACTTTTCATTACTCGTGACAAGAGAATGTCTTCCTCGTACCAAATACACCATGCTTGTTTACCCAATAGGGATTGATTGAAACGGGCAATATCATAAAATTCGAGACTTCCTCAGATTTTTTTTGTACATAGCTTGTGCCAAGCGACCCAAGGAATTTTCTTCTTTTTCTGTCCGCTACTCCACCAAAACTCTAAGATGGCACTGGTAAGTTTTTGACATAGGTCCTTCGAAATCCTAAAGCAAGACATTGCATATACGAGGAGGGAAAGTGGAATAGATTTTAACAAAATCTCTTTAACTCCTTGAGATAAGGCTGTAGCAAACCAACCATGAAAACGACCTTGATGATTTGTACGAATAAACATAGTAGATTCCTTCCAAGCTCTCCGATTAAGTAAGATGATTAAGATGATTATAATGCAACTAGTACCAGTCAAAATGAAAAGAAATATTAGTATAGTTACAGAACTACTTATTTTGGAAGCATTAACCTCTTCAACCTCTTGAACCAATTCGGGAGCTGGAGTCTTAAGAATCTTTTCGGCCAGACTATTATAAAGAAAGAATTTAGCTTCAAAGCCAGTCTTATCTTTTACAACAAAGATCAGGATGGACCTTTGGTAGAGTAAATTAAAGGAACTTTTTAAAGGAAAATCGCAAAAAAAAGAGGACATATTATCATTTAAATACTAATCTGTGGGTGTCATCTTGAATCTGTGGGTGTCATCTTGGCACAACGTATTCAACATCTCCGCAGTTTGAACAATAGAACAAAGGTTTCTTTCCAGTACCATCATAAACTTCGGGATAAGGAATCACTTTTTTTGTTGAATTTGCAAGCAAGGTAATATTACATCTTGGACTCTGCAATTGATATTACTTTTTCACTTGTGACACGAACACTAACCTGTAAAAGAAATTTTATAACGGCTAACTAATACATATACGAGTTAATAGAGCATTTAAGAAATCGATAGCTGTATAGAAATTAACTCACATTGTCAGAAGTAATGATCTCACAAATGGTTGGACATGTGTATTTGCTTCCTAGAAACTTTTTTTGAAAGATGCTTGGATCAAGGACACCGGATTTGGTGCTCGAGAGATTCTTAATGTTTTTCTCTTCAAATGTTTATGACATTTCGGAGATTGTAAGAGCTTTCCGAATGATTTTGGTATAGAATAGTGAGGTTGAGACACGGGTATGTCTACTTATATAGGTAGAGCAATGACCTAGATAATTTGGAAATGATAATAAATTATGTGTCATAAAATTATTCGCATCATACTTATATGTAGTTTTAAAATAGATTTCATTGAGGGTCAAAATCAAGTATATTCTAAGTTGGACAAAATATTGTATTTTCTATAAAAACAAACAGATAACTAGTTACGTTAGTATATGTTATTAATTTTGTGTTTGACATATGGGCTAATAATCTATTACCATGTACCATACTATGTCTTCTATTGGATTGAATACAAAAAATATTATTTTGGACTCGATTTGGCTTAATTGAGTTTCATGTAATGGGCTATATCAATGTTAATTAAGTGCTAGAAACATGTGCATACTTTAACAAATCTGATATATTTATTTATAGTAATATGTTTTAACATAGATTTGCATAATACCAAACACTACAAAAAATACGACGATTGTCACGACAAAAAGCGATCACAAATGTAGTGGAAAAAATAACAACGACTTTTTAATGTATTTATCACAAAATTGCAACCCAAAAAACGTAGTGACATATTTTTTGGGAGTAATGCGATGAATTTGTGTGGTTGGAAAGTGGTCACAAATTTGCGATACAAAAGCGACGATATTGTGACAAAAAAAGATAGTGGCAAACATAATGCAAAGAGACTGACTATTTTGCAACTACAGACGAAGTGAAAAACAGATGGTGGCAAATGAGTGGGAATTTTAGATATTTCTGGTAGACTGAACTTATTTTTCCAAATAGAGAAACTGTCACCGGATTGCAACTCTATTGTCACTGTTTTTTTAGTATCATTCAGGGGTTATTTACCACTACAATGCAACAACATTGCCACCACATGGTATATTTGCCACTACATTGTAACCATTATCAATTATTGCCACTATGTTGCTATTATAATGCCACTACAATTATAATTTATGTACATAAATAGGTTTATATAGTTTTTGTTCATATATTCATTTTCTAAGACATAAAACAATTGATATTTTAATTCATGTTTCATAAATTATAATGTGTTTTCAATACTAAACATAAATGATAAAGTTATAAATATTTGGGTGTTTTTTCCACGGGAACGCAACTGTAATGTGACCACTTCGTCAAGAGGTGGCATTACGGAGGCAAACTATTGTCACGCTTTTGTCACTTTTAGAAAATTTGCCATTGTTTTCCAACTTCTATGCCATTGTTATTATAATTTACAAATATAACTATTGCTTATGTTTTAATGAATTCATAAACTAGAAAGTCAAGTTTGTTTAGAATAATTGAAATTTTAAATGATTGGTAGGAAAGAAAAAAAAAAACCTAAATTACAAGTGAAATTTAAAACACTTAAAACTTTCAATATACACTATAACCTCTATAAATTAATACTCTATAATTCATAATAACCTTAAATTAATAAATTCTTCCGGTCCTAAGTTGGACCGGTGTAAAAAATAACGAAATTCGATAAGATAATAAATTTTTAGAAAACTCCTATTATATAGTGCCAATAATAGCATACATTAATAATTAAAAATCTTATGCATATATATATATATATATATATATATATTAATGTCTTTAATAAAATCTAATAAAATATAACTCAAATGTTGTTTCTTTCTCCTTGAAGTTTGAATCTCGTTGGAGCTCATCTCTAATTTTCTTTATTGCATAAAAAAACTCATGGTTGATGTCTTCTCAATTTGTATAAAAAAAAATGAAGAGGTTTAGACGCAATAATATGAAGAGTCTTCAACTTCATCGTCATTTAGGGCTGTGGCTGCAACTTCTTTTAAACCCTAAACTTCAGAGCAAGTATCATCTTCTCTCGGACAGTTAAGTAGGTTATCTATATCCATTTTATTCTGATAACATAGATTATGAATAAAAGCTTCAAGTTCATGAATGTCTTTTTTAGTAGTTGACCCATCTTCTAAATTCCTTACTACGACATTCCCTGAACAAATTTTGCAGTGTCAGAAATAGTTTGTTAATGTGTCGTGTAGTATATTAACAGTCCAAGCCGAGCCTCAAAATGATAGCAAAGGCATTAAAATTTTTAAACAATATAAGTTATGAAATAAGTGAACTATAATACACTTTCTTATTAAAAAAACAAGAATAAACTAAAAAAACTATCAATAAATTAATAATTATTAATTTATCGATATATTAATAATTATTAATTTATACGATTAATTAATGTTTTTATAAATTAATAAATTTCGAAGTCCCAACATTATTAATTTATAGAGGTTTTAGTGTAATGAGTAAGCATATTTATGAAGGTCATGCATGTACATACATTGGTTATAAAGTTTTTTTTTAATTTAAATTGGATATATATAATTTAATTATACTTCTTTTATGAATAAAGTTTAGGTTTAGATATTAATCCCACAAAATATATTGTCAATCCCCATTATTACATTTATAACTTTAGGCTTTAATTTACCATTACAATTCCACACAAGAAAGGATGGCAGCTATGTCGAAGAACAAGCCACTTTTAATGCTCAACGTGAAGCCGAGACTCGGGAATGCAAGACGAAGGTGGATTTGCTTATGACTTACCTGAAGAAGCAAAATCCAGAGCTACCTCAGTTTATGGAGTCCCAAGTGTCTACAACTAGTGTCCAAGAAGAGAATAATGAGTAGTTAGTTTGCATTTGCATTTGGATTTGCATTTGCATTTGGTTTGTATTTTGTGTGGTACTAAACTTATTTCATATTATGTTTTGTTAGAACCAGTACTTATTATGTTTGTGTTATAAATTTACGTATTTATGTTTCAATTTCATGTAAATTTAGTTATATATATATATATATATATATATATATATTATAAATGTTTCATACAACTTCACACAAAGAAAAAACTGAACAAAAATATTACAAAGTAGTTTGAACTAAATTTTCCTAAGTGCAGAAAATGCCACCAGATTGCGACATTGCCATTATTTTTTACAAGTTTTCATACATTAGATGTTTAGGGGTTATTTACGACCCAAATTCAACGACATTGCCACATCAAAGTATTTTTGTCACTAATTTATCACATATTTTTAACATTGTCAAAAATTTGCTACTTTAATGCCACTACTAATTAAATTTCTGTACCTAAATAGGTTTACATAGTTCTCGTGCATATACTTATATTACAAAACAAATTAACATTCATGTTAACATTCATGTTCTAATGATTTTTGAATAAATTCACTTGTGTTTACAAAATCAAACCTATTAAATTAAATTGTTAATATTTGGGGAGATTTGCCACTACAGAGCAACTCTAATGTGACCACCTCATGAATTAGTCGCAATGTACTCACAAATATTGCCACAATTTTGCCACTTCAAGAATATTTACCACTGTTTTGCCACTTCAAGAATATTTGCCACTGTTTTGCCACTTTATGCCACTATATTTACAGTTTTAAAACATCAATATTCTTAAAACAGTTTTATGATGTGTATGTAATATATAAAATCATAAGTTCCAAGTACAATTCATTTAACTTAAAACATTCAATCAAATTCCTTAACATCTATGAAGTTCATAAATATAGATTTGTTATAAAAAAATTTACAACATTTACATTTAATATCTAGATTTTAATTAAAATTCTTATAGGAATACATATTAGGTTTGAATATAAATCCACCAAAATAAATTATCAATCCATATTTTGACATTTATAAATTTAGGGGTTAATTTCTGACTACAATGTCACCACAAAGAGATTACAATTAGATGCCATCGCATTGTAGTGGCAATAGTTTCCACCAATTTGTCACTCTTTTGACAATTGCCACAATTTTAACACTTTATGCCACTACAAATTCATTTTCTGTACATAAATAGGTTTATATATTTCTTGTGCATATATTTATTTTATAAAAATAGTAAACAATTCATTTTTTAATTCATGTTTAATAATTCAACTTGTGTTTTCAATATGAAACCTATTCAATGAAACTGTAAATATTTGGGGAGATTTGCCACTGCAAAGCAACTCTAATGTGACCACCTAACTCTAATGTGACCACCTAGTGAATTAGTCGCAATGTAGTCGCAAATATTGTCACGAGTTTGCTACTTCCAGAATTATTTTCCACTGTTTTGCCACTTTTATGCAACTGTATTTACAAGGGAAAATTCATTTTTAATACTCAAACTAAATTTTGATAAGCATTTTACCACCCGAACTTTTGCACTGTCCATTTTCCTACTCCAACTAATTATTTTACCCAATTTAATACTTGAACTAATAATTTTACCCATTTTACAACCTCAGTCTAACAGACACTTAATGTCCGTTATCTCTTGATTTTTTTAATATTAAAATATTAATATCTTAATAAATAATAATATATTTCCAATTTTTTTAAAAAATCGTCAAAAATGTAAAAAAACCAAAAAAACCTGAACATTCAAGAAAATTCTTTTTTTTAAATCTAAAATTTAAGAAAAAATTAGATAATAAATAATTTTTTTATTTTAATATTAGTAGATAAATAAATTTCAAAATTTATAATGTTAATTTCTAAATATATGATAAATAGTGTTTCAAAATTATATATATTGATATTAGTTTATTATTTAAATGTAATTATTATATAATTTTTGAAATGTTGTTTGGCTATGTTTTCTTGAAAAAGAGAAATTTGATATAGAAAACTGTATCATAAATGGGTTAAACATGAAAATTATTTTTTAATCACAAATAGCACAAATGATTACACTAATTTTATTTTGTGTTTAATCTATTTATGAGAGAGTTTTCTATATCAAAGTTCTCTTTTTCAAGAAAACATGGTCAAAAGTTTTTTTTAAAAAATATATTATAATTGATTTTAAATTATCAATTCAAAATCTTTAAAAAATAATTCTGACTTTGGTTAAATGGTCAAACAACATTCCAAAAAATTATATAATAATTATTTTTAAATAATAAACTAATCTCAACATATATAATTTTGAAACCCGATTTATGATATATCTAGATTAACATTAAAATTTTACGAATTGAGTTTTTCTTCTAAAATAAAAAATAAATTAATTTTTTTCTTTTCATAAATTTTAGAATTTTTAAATAGTTTTTTTTAATTTCAGAATTTGGTTTGTTTTTTTACATTTTAAACGATTTTTTTTTATTTTTTGGGAAATATATTATTATTACCTATTAAAAGATTAATATTTAAATATTAAAAAAATCAGAAGGTAACATACGTTAAGTTTCTGTTAGATTGAGGTTGTAAAATGTGCAAAATTATTAATTGAAATATTAAAATGGGCAAAATAATTAGTTTGAGTAGGAAAATAGGCAGTGCAAAAGTTCGGGTAGTAAAATGCTTATCAAAATTTAGTTGGAGTATTAAAAACGAATTTTCCCTATTTACAATTGATTAACATCAATATGCTTTATGTTTTAATAAAATCTAAATCAGGAAAGTGAAGGTAGTGTTTAGTAATATCAATATTTTTATGATGTGTATGGAAGATATAAAATCATAAGTTCCAAGTATAATTCATTTCACTTAAAACATTCAATCAAATTACTTATTACTTAACATCCATGAAGTTCATAAACATAGATTTGTTAAAAAAATAAAATTATAACATTTACATTTCATATCTAGATTTTAATTAAAATTCTTATAGGAATACATATTAGGTTTGAATATTAATCCACCAAAATAAATTATCAATCAACATATTGACATTTATAAATTTAGGGGTTAATTTTCTACAACAATGTCACCACAAAGAGACTACGGTTAGCTGTCGTCGCATTGTAGTGGCAATTCGTGCCACCAATTTGTCACTGTTTTCTCAATTGCCACAATTTTGACACTTTAATGCCACCACAAATTAATTTTCTGTACATTAATAGGTTTATATATTTATTGTCCATATATTTATTTTTATTAAAACATATAACCATTCATGTTTTAATTTGTGTTTTATAATTTAACTTCTGTTTTCAATATTAAACCGAACTAACAGTATTATAAAGTTTTGGGTTTGTTTGCCACGGGAAAGCAACTGTAATGTGACCACATGACATTGTAGTGGCACAATCCATTGTTTTGCCACTCCCTTTTCCAATTGTAACCAGCTTCCAACGGTTTTGTCACTAGAATTATTTGGTTTAACCGCCTAAATATTAATGTCGTCGCACTAGGGTGACAATGTAGTCTATAACCAAAGTTTCCTGCCTAACCCTAGTTTCCTTCTCATTCTGTCTAAACAAAATATCTCTCGCCTCTTTCGACCCTCCACCTCTCTCACGATCCCTCTCTGTCATTATCTTCGATTCTTCGCTTCTTCCTTCCCAAATCCTTCCTCACCATCTTCCAAAACCCCCAAATATGTTCTACCACTGTCGATTCGGGTGAAGCTCCGCCGCGACGCTTATAGTCGATGTTCTTGATACACTTCATACACAAGGCTAACTCTCCGGTTCTCTCCATCGTTTAATCCAGGTAACGATGAAATCGATTCAGATTTACTATTTACAACATATATCGATTTGTAATCCAAGATTGATTCTTCTAACCGTTTCTTATAAACAAACAGGGCTTGACCCTCTTCCTCAATCGATCTNCCTCTCTCTCTCTCTCTCCCTCTCTCTCTCTCTCTCTCTCTCTCTCTCTCTCTCTCTCTCTCTCTCCCCCCTCATACCCTCAAACCCATCATCAAGCGAACCCCATGGATGAACCATATGGTCACCTTTCTCTGCAACAGTTGCTTTCCATGGAAGGCCGAGAGGATATATTGCCCACACTATCTCCAGTCGAAGGAGAAGGCATGTGGTGAGTTTATGAATTTCTCTTTCTCATTTTTCTTTGATTAATTCTTACTCATGTTTGTTTTTCTCTTTTTAGGTTCGATCGTGATGAACGACTCATGATGAAGGACATTTCAAAGATATTGAGGGAAGGATTTGATGGACCCCATTACACCAGGTCCACCACTCCTACACATATCAAGACCGTTTCTTGTACCACCTAGCGGTAAGATAAACCCCCTTTAGACTGAAGTGTGTGTGTGTTTGTGGATAGGTTTGGCTTCCAATGGTTTGCTTACTGCCTTTCCATTATACTTCTTTGTAATTAGGGTTTGTTGTTTTGCTTACTTTAGTATGATTTACGGTTGGGTTAATGTTTGCTTACTGTCTTTCACTTATACCTCTTTGTAGTTAGGGTTTAGTTTTTTGCCTACTTATGTATGATTTACTGTTGGTTTTAGTAATATATGTAATGTTTTACTTCAATGTTTCTTTCTGATCCAATGAATTCTCTGTAAATTTTTCATTCTGGTCCATTCAATTGTTTTGTTTCCTTTGCTTTTGTTAAGTTTTCTAACTTATTGCTTCTAACTGCTTTGTAGCTCTGATTTACTTGGAACCCTCAAATCACCAACTTGGTGAAAGATTAGTTCACCGAAGTTGCAAGGAGAAGGCTAAAAGCGATAGTCACCTCCGCAAGGATTTCAAGGCGTCGAGCAAGGTGGATTTTGGAAGGTTTGTGGGATACAATGGTCACGCATTGGGAAACTGAGGCTGCATACCAAGGAAGAGGATGGTAACTATACTTCTCGTCATGAGCTCCATCAGTTTATGGAATCACAACATATGTCATCTACCTCTTCCAATTACCAAAACAAAACTTTCATGCTTTACCTTTATCTTTGGTTTTTGTTGTTTTTTTGTTTCCTTAATAATTTTTATTTCTCAGTAACTTGTTTAAAATTTAAACTAACGTAATCATTGGTTTAAAGTTTTCAATTTTTATATAAAATTAGTATTTTTTCTATAAATTTTAATTATTTATTACGAAAACTTAAAAAATTAGAAAAACAAAAATGTTAGTGGTAATTTTGTCGCATTATTTGCCACGATTTTGCCACAATGACCAACAAATTTAGTCGCAAAAGGGTGGTAATTTTTCACACTACAAAGCAACTACAACAAATCCATCGCAAATGTTGTCGCAAATATTTGCCACGCCATTCCCACCCCAAAAAACCCACTCCAATAATTCGTGGGTAATTGGTCGCAAACAAATTTGTCACTACTTTGTCACCATAGGGCAGTGTTACAAAAAGTAGTTGGTAAATACCGACTATATGTGTAGTCGCAATTACTTGTCACTCATTTTAGAGTCGCAATTGGCGTTACAATATTTGCGACTGCAATTTGCAATGACAAAAACGTTGCAAATTTGCCACCATTTTGCAACGATTTCAAAATGCGACGAGCTATTTGCGACACCAGGTTTTAGTCGCAATGTCTTCTCAATTCGCTATTTTGCCACCACAATGTAACAAATTATGTCGTGGCAATCGTCCTGTTTTTTTGGCTTTTTGTAGTGAAAACTGTTCTTGCTGCAAATTTTTTGTTAAAAAAAAATACATAGTTAAAATTAAATAGACAATGTTTTAATAAGTAAAAAAAAAAATTTACGTAGAAATTTAATGAAGAATTTAAGAGCGACTAAAAACCAACAAACGAAGAGAGAAAAACCAATGGTCTAACAAATATTATCGAAGATTTCCTTGTACACAACATTTGTATTTTTCGTTTGAACCTTACAATCTTTGTCTATAATAAGAATCTTTACACATGTTCTAGACTTCACCCTCGATAATGCTACATAAAGTTGCCTGTGAGAGAAGACTAGTTTCGGTAGCTACATTCCAACATGTTCTAACAGTTGTCCTTGACTTTTGTTGATCGTTATCGCAAATCCTAATGTCGGAGAGAGTTGTCTATGACGCATCCTGAACAGATATTTTGTTTTTGATGGTGACAAAAATGTCCTAGGTATGAAGACCACATTACCAATCTGTTTTTTTTTTTTTTTAATCATGTAATGATCTTCTCCTGAATTGCATATCTAGTCATATACGTAACAATCAGTCTAGTACCATTGCAAAGACCTCCGTTAGGATCAATGTTATGAAGACACATTACTGGGACACAAACATTTAGCTTCAACTCGTGCTTTGGAAAACCTCCAAGCTAGACCTTATTAAGTAACTCTACAGGGTAAATAGTATTCCCATTTGGGTCTTCATCTTCTGTTATGATACTATCTGAGTGAATGTATACTTTCTCATCACCTGAAATAGATTTTAATAGTTTGGCATCAATAGTTATGATAATTATCTTGATATTGTACATGCCATTGGACTAATAACATATTCTACGAAAACAAATAGAAACTTGTTGAAATGCCAACTCATTGTAATTACATGGATATATATTGAGCATGTGGGTGTTAATCTCATCAACATCGTTGTTTGTTGAAGCCAATATAGCTCGATCTGGGAAAAACATCCGGTCTTTCGTTGATCCAAACGATTTACCATAGATCGCATTGACAATGGTTTGTATTGGATATCCACCTTCGTCTTTAATCAACATATGATCTGGAATATAAATATCCACAATGCCATTGTTTGGTAAGTTGATTATACCCTCTCCGGTTTTAAGAAGCCATCCAGAGAAGTCTTTTAGTTCTTCAGCATTATCTTGATTAGCATTAGACAAAAATCTCATCTTCTTAGTAAGCTTAAGAACTTTACAATGCTTCTAAATTTCTGAACTCTTGAGAGATGCCATTACTGTATGTAATCGTCCACCCCCCCATTAATGACAGGTAAGATTTGTCTGAAATCACAAACAAATGCCACAATCTTGCCTCCAAAAGGAGTGTCCTCTTTCTCTCTAATAATATCATGCATGCCCGTATCTAAGTTCTCAATACAATGCTTGCTCATCATAGGATCTTCGTCCCAAATAATAATATTAGCAATAGTCATGAGTTGTGGGATATCAGAATCAGGAATCATTTGGCAAGATATAAATTCGCCTCGATTAAGCTTAATACCAAATCTTGAATGAACTGTTCTACCACCAGCAGAAATAAAAATAGGAAAGTATGAAAAAAAATCAAGTCTCATTATAAGGAAAAGCAATACTGCATTTAGATATTTTAAATTTGTTAACGTACCGGGTAACAAAAGAGATGCAATACCAATTGATGCAATATTAATGACGATGAGACCTTTAGACCATAGAGCTGTCGAGAGTATGCTCCATATAAAAGTTTTACCAGTCCCTCCGAAACCGGGTAGGAAAAACACACCACCTTTGTCATTTAGTAATTCATCTAAAATCTCTTCATACACAGCCCTCTGCTCATCCATTATCATACCAAGTAGTCTTTCATGCTATGCTTTTTCATATGGTTGAACATAATTAAGCTCAACATCTATTAGTCTATTACCGACGTAGTTTTGAAATTCCTCTGGAAGTGGCATCATGTCCCATTTCGCTTAAGTTTTACCAGCTCTAATTGATATGTTTTGGATTTCTGTTAGGGCTATGTTATTCACTTGATCATCCGAGAGGTTAAGATCTGCAAGAAATCAACATAGAAACCATTCACATTAGATTAAATTATTGTGGTATTGAAAACAAAATAGTTGTTATAGAAAAGGAAAGAATTGACGAAGATATTTACCATTACTTCACTCGCTTACATCCTTTATAGCTATGATGTCTTCCTTGTCATCCGAAAACAGAACCCTTGATTCACAAGCTTCATAAAAATTCTTGTAGAGAATGCCATCCCATGTTCTTATATCTTCAAATGATGTTGGACTCCTTACGTAGTTAAGCAGAACTCATAGGTCATAATACTCTTCAGCTGTTGGATGAACATAAGCAATTCTTCCAATAGCAAATCCTTGTTCTTGGCTTCCATTCAATTGTGTTAGCTTTCCAGACAATTTTTTTTCGAAACTCGGCATAAGTGAGATCACCAGGAAGTTCAGGGTATGTCTTACATGCTGCCATCCACGCCAAGAACATTGTTTCCTTAACAGTGAAATGTTTTGGAACATATTTTATGGGTTAATTTTCATCATAAAAGCACATCTGCTCGTTTGGTAGATGGAAACCAAGCTTCTCAACGGGTAGTGTTCTGTAATGAGTAGGAAAGGCAATTATACTCCATATGGCTTCAGGTGCTGCAACATACCTATAGAACAAACTATAAGAACATATCTAAAAAATTAATCTAAGGACAAAATTAAAAAAATACGAAAAATATAAGAAAAAGCCAAAAACAAAGTGCATCTTAATAAATAACCTGCAATTGTAGTACCGTTTAATCTCATCCACAACCTCGTCTTCCTTATTCTCAATGGTTGCATCCACATAATCAGGACTCTTATGGATGTATTTAAAGAGATATTTGATAGCTCGTGACTGTACACACCACTCAACATTCATATGAGTCTGGTAACATCTTATTAGTTTCTTGTTATAGGGAACTACATATCTGTTATCAATCTTGACACCGTTCTTGTCAATAGTTATGTTATCATCACGACGTCAGGCTGGGAAACCATTTTTATCAAAAGATGTTTCATTGCTCCAAGGCTTTGGAAAGTTTTTAGAACATTTTCCTTCAACCATACAAACGCTATCCTAGTTGAGAAGCCTACAAGGTCCATGCATCATAGTATCACTAACAACTTGGTATAAACATGGATCAGTTGTTTTGTCTGGTATCTTAGCACATATGTACTTATCAATATCCTTGGTAGTTTGATTTTTACTACCTTTCTCCATTAAAAGCAATATATGGGCATATGGAAGACCTCTCTTCTGGAATTCGATTTTATACATGGCTGCAATATTTGATTAATTAGTTTCGTATTGTCTTCGTATGACAGAATCAAATGAACATCAAGTTGTTAAGAGTTTAAAATATACATGCGTGTACCTTCCCGAAAACAGCCTCTTTTTTATTTGTAAGAGTTTCCATTAGATTGCCTAATTTCATCTTGAAGACTCTGCACATAATGTCATGTCTGTCCTCTGCTATCAAGCCACGATTTTGAAGATACCTCGTTATTTCAGGCCATTTCAGATTGCAAGTGAATGTAATGAAGAGATCCGGAAAGCTAAAATACTTACAGTTAGCCATATCATCATATAGTGTTGATTCATATAGCATACATATAGTGTTAATTCATATACCTAGGACCTTCAGTGAAACTCACTGGTATAAATATCCTTTGACCTTGTTTACTTAGGTTAGCACCACCAGCATTTGATGCTTTCTGAATGGCTTCATAATTGGCAGACCTTAGTTTCTTCTGATTCTCTCTAACGTACCATAGCCTACTCGATTCAATCATTGTGTAGCCGTCCACATATATATATATATATATCTTGAAACAATTTACCTTATCTACATATGGTAAATGATTCACCTTCACGCTCAATTATCTGAAATTCCATAAACTCAAGCATTGTTATTGTATTTCGTTTTCTCCCGTAGTGTCTAATCCAATTGGTATATCCAAGTGACAACCATCTTCACCGTAAGGGAATAGAAGTGGGTCCTATAATTGTAAGTACGCAGGATGTAAAGAATTCTTGATATTATTACATTTACGTAATTAGGTTTTACTTGTTTGTAGTCCTACTGAAAACATTAGATAGTGGAATGTTCTCCTTGTCTGAAGTAATATCCTATCTTGGACGTCTACCTACAAAAATGGAGAAACATATATAACCTTGTACAAAATACAAGTACCTTAACTTCACCAAAATTTGACTATCTACATTCATTAAATTATTGCATGTGTTTTCTTACCAGAGAATATTAATTAAGTGAAACAATGCTAGGTTTGTAATGCGAGGGGGCTTTAAGAGGGTGGAGCTAAAAGTGTTTAAGGGTTACCGTGTTTCAAGAGAAAATGTGAGATATGTCGCAAAACCGCAAAACAGACCACTTAATGGGACAGCTTCCAATCACTCTTTTCTTTACTTAGATTGTTCCTTTCACAGACTTAGATTCTTTAATAAGCCACACAAAAACCCCCAACTCGTGCAATGACATGTAAAGACTTATTTGGACTTTAAAAAAACCATGACTTGATAAAATACAAGATATCATGACTAAAAGCCGGTAAACAATCATATATAAGAAAACGCACATGCTCTTGCAATAGTACTTTGGTAACAAAAACAAGAAAAAATTTAGTCGGACGACAAGTTTGTAAGAGAATTGTTACACTAAGATAATTAGGATATAGATGGTAACTGTTATTATATATGATAAATACATAAATAAAATAGTAAAATAGACGTCATGACTAAGACGATTCTTAGGATCATATACTAGACTAGACTAAACATGCTTAAAGCAGATCTACATAGTGGTAGGGGTTCAAGTGACACCTCAAAAAGTTCTATAATGTTATGAACCCATTATGGATGCCCATTATTAGGCTCATCAATCTTAGGAATATTCTACAGGACTTGGGGACCAAACCTAAACCCTATATTTGTACCTTATATATGTCTTGCTAATCTATTGGAATAATACACAACCCTATTATTCACAACATGTTATCAGCACAAACTCTAGCCATCTGAGAAAACCCTAGCCATCTTAAGAAAAAAAAATGATGACGTCTCCGACTCCAAATACATCTCGACGATTAGATAAATATCTTGTTATATTATTGAGATCTACTTCATAGTTCATATCTTGTTATAGTTATGAAAGAGGTTTTGATTGTCGTTGATCCATAGTTAGACATTTGTTCATAAATTAATTAATATATTCATGGCACACACACATAGTATATTCAATGATTATTATATACAAATCTACTCATGTCTTAATGTTGAGATTTGAATATGATGTTGTCTTGTTTATTAATTTATTAATTATTTGATTCATAGATCAGTAGTGTGGAAGTGATATGTTATGGTCTGGGAAAAGACAATAGCCAACGTATTCGCTCTTCGGCTACGTCTTTGTTTAGTTTCAGTCATCGAGGTAAATCAACCACCTTAATTACTTTGTTGATCGATTACATAAAGTATTAGAATAACAGCAATCACATGCTCTGATGAGTGATGATTTCATTATCACGTTTTACTGTATCTCTATATAATATAATACAATTTATTGATTTGACATAAATTTTTATAACTAGAGATATTCATGTCACTCTATTGAATACTATTATTGATTATATATTGATTATTTTAACTAGTTACATTGACAAGTTTTAAGTTGTTTCGTTCAAAGTTATATTGATTTGTCAAAAAAATCAATGCATATTATTTAGAAATCAACCTCATTTTACATACTCGTATCTTTATGATTTTATTGTTTAATTAAACATGTTAGTGTTCGAACTAAAAAAAAAAGAAAGATTTGTGCAATGTTGTTTAATCTGATTTTGAAAAACAAAAATCAATTAATCAGAATTTCGCACAATCTATTATCATATTTCAATATCCAAAGAAGTTTGCACAAAAGATTATATTCGAATTTTGCAATTTTTGCCCAAATTTTACATAGAATGATTTTTGGTGCTTATTTCACATAAAACAATTTTTTCTGGATTTATAAATGCTACAACGAGTTTTGCATACCATCTATGATTGTTTGTTCTCATTATCACGAAATTTGCACTTGCTTGTCATTTGATTTTAGTAAATGAATTGATTGAGAACCACTTTAATAGGATGAATTATTGAGTTGATTATTTTTTATGGTGTTATCAAATGTATCTTTGATAATAGTGAGATTCAATTTGAAATGAACGAACCTGAAGTTTCATCAAGGGGAGAATTAAAGAATCTCATACAGAAAGAAGTGACATAGACCATAAAGATCCACAAGTACTTCGGAACAAATCTCAAATGAAACTAGTTATGGTCCATATCTTGAAGTGTGTCTCATATAAATATGTATAAGTTTGCCAAAGAAGTGTTTGCAAATATTAACGTGGATATGGTCAAACTGAATTCATTATTCCACTAGAAGTGGGAAATAAAGATGGCAAAGATATCATGAATCAAATAATACAACTCACTTGGAATTTCATCAGTTTATTGTTTACATGATTTATATTACCGATATGGCTTTATGCGTTCAATCATTTTATATTATTTTATTACATTATTTTAATGTGCTTGTTATTTTAAGAATGCGATAAAATGTAACCAAAATTTTATGAACAATTCAAGGTAAACCAGAAGTTTACAACGAAAGCTTATTAATGAAGATAAAACTAGAAGTTTACCAATAAATTGTTTGGCTTAACCGGATTGGTCATCCTGGTTTAAAGATGCGGTAATATAATGAAAGGAAAGATTCAGAGAGACATTTAGTGAGGAAGTTTACCAACTAATATGAAATTTTTTCAGAAGACAAGTTGATGATATGGCTTTCACCAGTCAAATAATTTGGAACTTGTACAAGGAGATGTTTATGGGCTGATCACCCATCATGTGAAATTTTAGTTATTTTGTGGTCTTAACAGAGACATCGAGTTGATGGACGCATTGACTAGATGGTCACATATAGTTGATGAACACATCTACTAGATTCCACATTTATGTCTGATAACGCTGGTGTTTTAACATCTCAAGTGTTAAACATCCTGAAGCTTATGTTCAAACATAAATTTTTAAGTAATATGCATCAAGCCAATGAGAAAATAATAGTCCCCCATGTTGTTGGTTTTGGTTCAAACCAAACAGATTCCATATGAAAAATCTTTGAATATGCAAAGTGCTCCACCACTGCAATATAAGATGGGTTCTTAAAAGAGGATAAGAATATATGTTGGATATGAAATATAATTAAGTATTAGAGCCATCCATGAGGGATTTATATAGGGCTCGATATACAGACTCATTTTAATACGTCGGTTTATCCAACATCATTGGGGGGGNGGGGGGGGGGGGGGGGAGGGGGAGTAAACAGCTGGAGAAAGAAAATAGTTGCAGTGAATTATCAATGATCTTCGGACTAAGGAATGTGAACATAAGTCCAAAAAGATAATTCAGATAATAAAGTAACAAATGCCAGACGCTTTTGCTGACCCAAATTAGAGTGACAAAGTCACATATACCAGCTGTAATGCTCCAATTAAAATTGATGTTCCATAAGGAAAATATTAAACTGCTAGTAAGCCTAAAGATCGCATGAAGTGGTGATAGACCAATTGGTTCCATATACTAAATCCTCGGAAAATAAAGGGAGCATATTAAATTAACCAGACCGAGGAAGGAAATATTATAAAGGGTCTCCAGAAGAGACGTAAACATGACATAGAAAGAAATTCAGGTACCTGACAAAGATAAGATCTAGCTAGTAATTATGTCATGTCTGGAATGATGGAACCAAAAAGCAAATCGACGTCGTAATATTTTGCATGCTATGAGCAGTTGATATTAAGGAAAAGAAAGAGGATCATGAATGAAAATATATTGAAAACGTGTACACGAAATTTTGATTGGCAAAAATGGAAGTGAAGAAATAAAGCCAAAAGTGAAAAGAGAAAATAGACATCAATATTATAATCTCTGGTAGAGATATATCTGAATGAGTAGTTCATACACTGTAAGTGTAATACCAGCGGAAGATAGACCAGTCTTTGTGTAAAAGAATAATGAAAATAGTGAAAATATGAGATATAAGCACATTTGATATTATGTTGAAAAGATCATGGGGGGATTTTTCATGCGAATGCTCATGACATACACCTGGTTATGAAGTACCATAGTAAAACTGATATGAAAGCAATGTATGATATCTTTCATGATTGGAAGATGTAATATGACAAGAAGGAAAGTCAAGTTGGTAATTTTTTCATGATGAGCAAGAATAACTCGTATATAAGGAAAATGTAAAAGAGAATTTGAACATGATGTTCAAATGCAATAAAATATCTTTTATGCGAAATGGATCTTAGGGATTAAAAGTCCATGGTGAGACTATATGCTAGTCATACACGTTTGCTGATTAAGATTATGCTTATATGTATCCTAAAAGGATGGTATTTATATGTTCGAAATGCATCTCTTGAAGAAGATGCTTTCGAGGGGGATGAATATATATGATAATGAGCGTGGTTGTACTCCTTTTCCTTATCATGGTTTTTATCCCATGGGGTTAATCCATGACAAGGTTTTAAGAGGTAACGAAACACGCAACTGATAGACACCTAAGGAGGAATGATATAATTACAAATGATGTGTGAAAAACTATCAGATCCCCAAAGTATTGATGATGCATAAATGAGATCGAGAGAAGAAGATTGGCGTTGCTATAATTTCGTTCAAGTGAAAGATTAGAAGACTTACTTACCAAGGCGCTTTGAGGTACTACTTTCAAAAAATTACCTCATTATATTGGACAACGTCGTCTCAAATATCTGAAGTCATGTACTCATAAGGGGGAGTAAAAGTGAAGATATGAAGTTATATACTTATGAGGGGGAGTAAAGGTGCGTTGCACTCTTTTTTCTTAACCATGGTTTTTTCCATTAGGTTTTCCTGGTAAAGTTTTTAATGAGGCAGCATCTTATGCGCATTAGAGATTAGCATATTGTAATAATGGTCATCCAAGGGGGAGTGTTATGAACCCGTTATGGATGCCCATTATTAGGCTCATTAATCTTAGGAATATTTTAGAGGACTAGGGGACCAAACCTAAACCCTATATTTGTACCTTATATATGTCTTGCTAATCTATTGGAATAATACACAACCCTATTATTCACAACATATAATAACTATTTTAAGTCTGAAAATTCATACTTCGGTGGCTTATTTGGTTAGGAACTTCCTTCAACGACACACCAAATTATTGTTCGATGCTCCTCGTTGACAGTTAATGTTTTTTTCTTAATATTTTAGTTGGGCTAAACCTATAGTGCTAAGGAAAATTTCCATAGGTAACCATAAAAAGAAAAGAAAAAAAAACATATATATATATATATATATATATATCCTCCTACATATTACAGTAAAATCTCTATAAATTAATAATGTTGGGACTTTGAAAATTTATTAATTTATAGAGTTATTAATTTATTGATTTATTTTCTCATTTATGGGTTTTTTAAATTAAAAATATACCCTAAAGTTCATACAAATTCTTTTAAAATTTGTTAGTTTATTTATTTACATTATTATCTACATATTCATCTTATTATACATTATGTTAACAATCTCGGTTATCATAATAAAATGGATATTAGTAGTCTACTTTTTATTCATATACAAACAATTCATACTCAAAATTTAGAATGTTCTGGAAATTGAAGTTGAATAGATACAATACCTTAAAAATTATTTAACGAAAATAATTATCACATATAAAACTCTTTACAAAAATAAAAATTGGATGCATACTAGAATGACAATACCATGAATTTTATTACAAAAAATAATATAAATAGTAGTGTCAAAAACAATTTCAATATAGAGAACCAACATACAACACTGTAGTCAAATCTTACTATATTACTTCAAATAATATATATATATATATATATTAACCCATACGATTTACAATTATTAATTTATATTATTATTGGGACCATATTTTACATAGGAGTTTTTAAAAAAGTTATTATCTTATTATCTTATCGAATTCCGATCATTTTTACACCGGCCGAACTTGGAACTGGAAAAATTTATTAATTTATTGTGATTATTAATTTATGGAGTATTAATTTATAGAGGTTCTACTGTAATAGATAAATCTCTTCAGTGGTTTTTGAATGCATGTCAAGAAAGAAATGTCTAGCTATTTTTTAAAAATGCCTAACTAGAAATAAAAAATGCCTAGGTGGAGTTTATAAATCAATATTAAAAATACGTGGTGATTCTTCAGAGATTTGACATAAACATTGGTGAATCCATAGCCGAATCTGTGTTTGTTAAAACATCTTAGTCCAAGAATTAAAATTGTTTCTCTCTCAATTTCAAGTACTTCTCTCTTTTCAAAATCCTGAAACTGTTAAGATTTTGATATAAGGAGATTTCTGGGTTTTGTTTCGCGATTTTGGCTTTGTTCTTCGTTTTTGGATGTGTTTTTTATTTATTTTGATTTTGTGATTTTATACGGCGTATAGATTTATGTGTTATTTACTTTTTCTAAGATGGCGAAAAGGTCGCTTGACGTTTCCGAGCCACTGAAGCAGAGGAAAATCTCAAGGTTTATTGGGAAATTGTTTGTCAGATTCGTTGATTCGTTATTTGTTGGGAAAGAGTTTGCGATTTTTTCTTACTTCACTCATTGCAATTGCTTTGTTACATTTTTCAATTTGATTTTCAGAGATGTCGAATGGATATGTTTGTCGATTATCTTATCAATAAGATGTCGTCTTTGCTCTTCGCTCTTATGCTATAGCCTTAGCACAATAGAGTAAGCAAATTTCCTTCATGTGTGAATCTGTTTTGTCATGATATTAAGGATTTTTAGGCTTTTTACAGTGTTTGTTAATGGATCGATTCGATTTCTTCAAGCTCTGGGGTAAGCAAGACAAGAAACACGGTTAATAATTGAAGAAAACTTCTCAAGAATAAGCATGTTCGACACCACAATGACGATATGGATGATCACCATCACTCAAACTTTAGCTAAAACTTGCTCTACGGCTGGAAACCAGATTGACACTCCATAAATCCTGTGAAGGCACAACTTATAAGTTAGGTAATGGCAGAAGAAAGCAAAGTCCAATTTTGAGAAACAAAAGCTACTGTTCTTTCTCTACAACGGAGATAAGTTTCCCTTACCCTACTAGAGCCGAAGCTTTCGGCTTCAAACTGATGAGAGATATGACCTAGAGAAGGAAGCCATCAACCACTGATGCATCAAGCAGAAAATTTTATTGGAACATAAAAACGCAGAAGCAAGCAAACACAAGAAAAGTGGCAGAACCTGTTTCCTGGACTGCTTAAGAGGTTGTTGCGATGGAGAAGAATTCAGCGGATTCCGACGTACTGGGAATCTGAATTGGCTGTCTTCGGCTGCATCACCGATCTAAAAAACTCGGGATCCTTCTCCTTCCCAATGACATTATCGCCGATCTCTCCATCTAATCCGTTTTCCGGATCGTCTCTCCTCTTCTTCCATATTATCAAGCTGAGGCTGAGATAGTCGTTATAAGTTATATAAACTACAATAAGAACAAGCTCAATCTTGCATATAATTTTCTTATGGCCATGTGTTCTTATTATAATGTTCATGCATCTAAAGTTTTGCAAGTTCTTCTCTACATCTGCCCGTATCATCAGTTTTACTTCATTTCATGTTTACTGTATGGCTACCATTAAGTATATATTCATATTGAAAATGTCTTGGTACTAGCTTCTGCGGATCTAGAGTCTTGATCGATACAGGTAGCTCGATGGATGTCATCTTCAGGGAGACCCTACGTTGCATGAAGGTCGATCCTTCCGACATCATCATTGCTCCAAAACCGCTCACTGGATTTTCAGGGAAAACCACCATGACCATAGGCATAATCAACCTAGCGGTTCAGGCTGGTGGAGTGATAAAGATCGTCAAATTCTCGGTAGCCGACCATCCAGCTATCTACAATGCCATCCTGGGAACTCCATGGCTTAGTTTGATGCAGGCCGTCCCTTCAACATACCACCTGTGCGTAAAGTTCTCTACTCCATCAGAGGTCAAGACCTTGTGGGGTAGCCAGAGAGAATCTCGCTTCTGCCTTCTGACAGAACACAAGGTTCGTAAGCCAACACGAAGCAATGAAGATGAGAGGCAGCCCAAGAAGCCGATGACAGATGAACAATCCACCTCATCCAGCACGTCCGAGACGCACAACAACGATATCCAACATCGGTCCCACGCTTAATCTCACCTAAGCTATGGAATTGAACTACGAGCCGACTTGATCCCCTTCCTGGGTACATAGGTAGCTCATCCCCACGACGAGTGCAGTTGGCCCCTCCTCTAAAAAAGGGGACGAGTGGGGGTATACTACCACTCAATTTTCGTGGCTTACGAAAACTTTTGTTAGCACATGTCCAGTAATAGCACTAAGCCCATCTTCGACTATGTTCTAAATAACACACCACTTTCGTTCTAGTGAATACTTCACAATGGCTAGACTCAGGTTGGAACCCTCTGCCTTACTTTCCTTCTTACTTGAATATTCGGGTCCTACCATCGTTTTCCCAACAAATCACCCATGCCTTACAAAGCATGTTGTTACGATCACGTGGTTTCGAGTCTTGCTGCCAGCCTATTCCCGACGGGGAGCAGTGAGGTTTCAGGACTGATTCGTGGTGATCAAGCTTCGTCGACATAATCGACTGCCAACCATTATCGACTGCATCATTGAGCTAACGACCCTGTCACATCTCATGAACGAAGGTTACCAAACCTTCAAGCGTATAAAATCGCACCCATTGTTGCTGGCCACAACAATGTATATACCCGGGTTATGAACACCATCACTTGGTAAAGTGCGTGACAGCTATTATCGGAAGCGGTCCCACTATATAGAGTGGGGGTGTGAAAGAAATAGTTTATCTTTGAAAACCCAGCAACTTAATGCTGGTCATTGACATCCCATAGGCACATCTTTGATGTACTGTCACAAGGAGTGATATTATTCGGTTTAAGCTTTCTCCACAAAAAGCCTGATCACTATGATCACCTTAGTGACCCATCGAAACCCAGCTATCATGCTGGTCATATACATCTCATGGGAAAAATCTCCACCACGTTAAGAGCAAGCATGACAATTTAAGCTCGGAGATGAGATTGATAAACTTGACCCTTAAACGAACATTTTGATGGGCCATCCACCATACTATCAATGAGCTCACTCATCAGAACATATCACTACTTGAAAATAGCAGACAAATGCTACGAGTCACAACAAGAACGAGTTCTCACACTCAACCAACACAAGGTTCGGAAGGGTAAACAGATGCCAAGTCTTGAAACAGAAAACAACTAGACAAAAGCGGTCCCCAGCGACCTACTTGTCCTCCTCCATCGGGTCCCGAACAAGGACCGGGACATCAACAAAGCATGGCTCTTCAGAAAACACACTTGCGTCCAACGAGCATAGCCTAGATAGATCCTAGTGATTTCTCCCACAAAGGCATTGTACTCAGCATCAGAATCCTTGTACTTCATCTGACTCGCTGCCACGCCGGCCTCAACCTCTTCAAACACAGACGGGGCCGCGCCTCTCAACATCTGGATCATCTGATAGGAGCTCTCAGCCTATCATAAGAATCAAGAAAGAAGTTAGAACAAGTCACACACGTCATAGCTAATACACATAGATAGCTAACCTGATGGTGAAGACACATCGGACCGCTAAACTCCTCCTTAAGTCTAACAACCTTGGCGCGGGTGCTCTCAACATGGTGAAGGAACTTCTCATTGATCCTTTTCACCTGACCCTTGAGCGCCATAGCTTTGACTGCCTCCTTCGTTGCTTTCTTCTTATGCTGGAGGGCCCGCTTCGATTCTTTCTCCGCCCTTTCGGTCAGACGTACAACCTCTTCATCGTGGCTAGCAGACTTCCCCTGCAGGTCGGCCAGCTGGTCTTCGTAGGACTTCTGAATCCTCCTAAGCTCATCAGACTCCGCTCGGGCCCCATGCAGATCAGCCTGGTACGCATTCACCAGCGCGTTCTGATAGCCAATGAACTTCAACAAAACAAAAACAAGTTAGTCTTAAGCAAAAAACAGTCCATGGAGTAAAGAGATCACTCACATCCATGTCAGCGGCGGATGCATCCATGTACAAGTCTCGGTGTTTAAGGGACCCCACCGGAACAAATGGCTCCGCAAATCGAACAACGCGAGCGAGGTAGTACGAATCGACAACACGCCTGTCAAACTCCGGAGGAATAACATCCGGAGGTGGGACCTCCTCCTCAACTACTGGTGGTTGAGACTCTTTCGCTTTCCTTGTCCTCTTGCGTGGGCCATCCACGACAATTCCCTTGCCCTTGTCAATTCTCGAAGTCTCACTGGCCGGTCCTCGCGACGAGCTACCAGAACATGCTGCAGGACCCGCACGACCAACCTGCGACACTCCGGACTGTGCCTCACTCTCGCCAGCAGTCTTCCCCTGAAGGATCATGTCAATGAGAGTAATCCTTGCCTTCACAATTTCAAATGTATTGTCTGAACGGATAGGAGATTCGAAGCCGGTCCGACCAAAGCGAACACGCACTACTCTGTCCAAAGAGAAAGTCTTCTTCCAGTGAGTGGTATTCGCTCATAGGGTCTGAAGCAACGACGACCCCTGAACGAGAGATGGCGCTCTGCATAAACAAAAACAATAAAGGGATATATAAACATTCAACAATTTCAGGAACAATGCATGTATTCTAAAGAAGCAACACGGGAGGGCCAAACCTTAGGGCCCCATTGAGATTAAACTCGATGAAAGCAACCACCCTTAATGGAGTTACGATCAATCTTAACATAGAAGAAATGTTCATCCCAATGGTGAACCTTCCCTGGGAGACCTCTGATAATACCTTGACCCCGCTTCCCCAAAATGGCGTACGTAAGCCGAGTTATGCTGGTGTGACGGATCGACAATGCATGGGATTGAAAACCAGATTTCACCGTAACTCCACATTCGATACAACGAACCATGGTCCCCCACGGGATGTCGGAGTCCATTGGGAGGAATCTGAGATATGCATAGCTTGTATTTGGCTAAGTAATCGACAAAGAGATCCGTAAGAGGCAGCCATAGCAGAGCCTCGTAAGAGAAGCTCTCCAGCAGACAAAAGTATCATGAAGGAGCACTATCAATACGATCAGAAGGCGACGGGATGACCATCTACACGTCATGGGGAATAAGAAACACCTTCCGCAACTTGTCTATTGAAAATCTATCAAACAATGTGGATCTGGTGCAATCCTCCTCACATCCGGTCGTTTGGCTTGGTTATTCAAGATGGCCCGCTCGGCCTCAATCATAGCTTTCACCGCATCATACTCGATGAAGAAATCATGATAGGCATTCATTTCCGCCTTGATATCAATACATGGTTCCTCATCATCACCAAATAATGGCAATAGAGCCTCACGGGTCCCATAGTCAACCTGAGCCTCCTCCACCTTACTATCACCGCTACTACTAGATGAACTCGGTGATTCAGAAGCATCATCCTCCGACATTTCACTAAGAAGACGTCTCCTTGGCTTGGAACTACCACTATCCATGAAACATTTCCTAAGGCATGGTTCCATCTAGAAGACCCACCTTGATCCTCAAAGTAATCACCTACAGAACAACCCTGGGCAGCCGGGACACCACCGAGCATGTTATGAACCTCGTATCCCTCACAAGCACCGTAGCCCGCGCGGGTCCGTCCACGAAAATAAAGCAAGCTTTCCCCATGAATTTCGTAGCCCGCGGGGGTCCCATCCATCAAGTCGTAGCCCGCGCCGGATGGACGTGAGGAATCCCCGCGAGCTATGCTCGGACGGGACCCACAAGAGATGTAGCCCACGCCGGTCGGACAAGCATGAACCCCGCGAGCTATGCTCGATTGGGACCCACGGGAGACAAAGCCCGTGTCGATCGGACAGAAGTGAACCCCGCGAGCGATGCTCGGATGGGACCCATGGAAGACTTGGCCCGCTCCATTCGAGCAAGGATAAGCCCCGCGAGCTACGCTCGAACGGGACCCTTGAGAGAGTTGACCCGCGTTTGTCTCGCCTTATTGAAGCCCGCGCGCTTCATTGAAGACCACCTTTTCTCAGCACGAAGGGGCTGGGTGACCCAAGTCATGGTTCGCCTCACAACGGGACCCGTCTAGAAGTTGGCCCGCCTTCTCCTCTCTATGATGAAGATCGCGAGCTACACCGTAGCTCGCCTCTCTACATCCGTTATGGCCCGCATGAGCCAACTCCCTCGCAAAGAGGCTCTTGCGTCTCATCTCGTCGACTATGGCCCACGTCTTCTTCTTCAACCATTCACTAAGGTACATGCCATCTTCTACTTCACTCATCTCTCAATTCCAAATTTTATCTAAGGATGGAAAGAAGGAAGAATGTAGAGTGAATGAGTGGATAGTGAGGAAAGGAGGTAGTGGAGAAACATGGGGAAGAGGATAGGGTTGGTGAATTGTATTCTCAACTTATAACAATTCGCTACAAAGTTTCTAATCTTATGAAGATTCAATGCTACAAACGCCTGAAGTTTCAACGATTCATCCAAACAAGACAATTTCTACAAGTTTCTACCAAGGTTAAAATCCTAAAATCTATCATGTCACATCACAATGAACACGAAGAACAGGAGAGAGAACAGAGAGTTACTTGGAAATCTCTGGAAAACATCTGAACTTCAGGAATGCTCGCTTTGGAGAAGAATGATGAGGAGGCTTCTCTTAAATAGAAGATTTTGGAGGGAAATCCTTAAAATTCATCTCGATCAACGTGTCAGGGCAACCTTCGGTTTTCATATACCATGACCAGCATGGCCCACGTCTGGGATAACAACCCGTCAAAAGATAACGCACTAGCAACCACGCCATCTCAACGGTATGTGATCAATAATCATGCATCAATCTTCAGTTTTCAGGCTATACTCTAACTCTCAATAGCTAACAAAGAAATAAAGACTTGGGGGGCTAACTGTGGGGGTCGGATTCCACCCCCGAAGATTGATAGCATAAAATGGCTAAATGTTTGCCACAAAACACTACTATGGCCCACGAGCTGGTCATATGCCCACGTCATCGAGCATTACAGTCACAGACTATCGATTGGTAACGATATAATCAAGCATGGATCACTGATGGTCCCACGATCAACAAGGCATATAACAAGACATCGACCAAACTTGGCCTGCGGAGAAAGCTCTCAGACTTATCCCGCGAGCCAAGTAACGAACATGGCCCGCGAACAAGCTTACACAAACGTCCCACGGGCTACATGATCGACATGGCCCGCGGACTACGGACATAAACTGTCATGCGAGCCATGCAATTCGTCTGGCTCGCGGGACAAGTCCCTCGGCTTGTTCCGTGGGGCAAACCTTTTATTAACTCACACGACGAACCATCAAGCCTATTGTATGGACATTTGGTTGGTGGGTCCCGGTCAAAACTTTACCAAGCAATGTGCTAGCTAACTACATACCGTGGCCCGCGGGATGAGCTTAACAACATAGCTCGCGGGCTATACTCTTGTCGTGGCCCGAGGGATACATCCTTGCCATGGCCCACGGGCTACATGCTTGACATGGCCCGCGGGGCGAGCTCGATGTCACAGCCCGCGGGCTACACTCTTGCCATGGCCCACGGGCTACATCCTTGCCATGACCCGCAGGCTACACTCTTCCTATGGCCCGCGGGGCGATCTCGATGTCGTAGTCCGCAGGCTACATCCTTGCCGTGGCCCGCGGGACAAGTCTCTCTTCATTGTCCGCGGGTCAAGTCTCAAGCATGATACACGACATTTCTCACATTTCAATCCGTGAGCTAAGTATCAAGTATGGCCTGCAAGATTGTTCACGTCCCAGTCCGCATGCCAACTTAGCTTGCCTAGCAACATCGCGTCCCGTGGGTCCATGCACACGGCTTAGTCTCATCACAAAATAATGACCCACGATGATCATTTCATCAAACGATCATCGTGATCACACTCTTTTTCCCTTGGTAAGGTTTTCCCCATGTGGTTTTCTTTGCCAAGGTTTTTAATGAGGTGATCATAAGAACACATACAACTCATGAGATTATCTCAACAATCTCGTGGGCCAAAAAATACTTATAACTAGCCAAATAGCACAGCTCAGTTATGTGGGCCCATCCATCTTCCATCAAGTCAAAGCCCTAAGGTCTGTTCCGAGCGCCGTCAAGCATGAAGATTCGAGAACAGAATCATCGGAGTATCTAAGGAGAAAGGAAACTATCCAGAAGACTGCTGGAAGACTGGAAGCATATCATCAAGAAATGGAAGGTGTCCCACGAAAAATCTTGGCCCCCAAGGCGGTTTGGTTAGAGTATATATAAGATCTAAGGTCGTAGGTTTTAGATCATCTTCTTCTCTCTAGAATAGCCTAAGTCTTAACAGCTTGTATTCGAGGATTACCTTTACGATCAATAAAATGACCCCACCTTGCTTCTCTTGTTCTTTGTCTTTTATTTTGCTTTCTGAGCGGTTCACAATAGAGAGTCGACGATCCCTTAAAAGAATCGTTTGACAAGTTTTTGGTTGTGTGCGAATTCTTGCCTACACATTTCTCATTTTGCATTGAGTGAGGAGTGAAGTGACAACGCCTTCAAGATAAAAACCTCAGTTCTCTTTCTTCAATCTTCCCTTAAGAAATTAAGGTTTGTCTGTCGAATTGCTTAGGCGCCGCCGTCCGAGATCTAGTTTTCCGTTGGATTTTCGTAAAATTAGGGTTTATTCATCTTTCCCGGCGATCCAACTGTATCGAAATGGAGACGAGTTCGTTCAGGCGCCTAGCTTTAAATTCGTTCTCCAACAAAAGCGAACAAGTAGATGTCAACGTGGAGCTTCTTGGTGATTTCAGACAATCTGAAGGCGTGGATGCGCCTGGGGAGCACTCACTACTTCCTCCTCACTTACGTAATATCATTATAAGTGATTAGGAGGATGATGACGAGGAAGGGTCCTCGGCTGAAACAGGACACGGATCTGACTAGGACGATGAAGCCAAAGATGATAACAACAGACGCTGATGGTGCTAATGAGGACGGTGAAGCCGAGGATGATGAAACAACAGGAGCTGAGGCGCTAACGAGGGATCTTTGTCGTGTGTTGATGAAATTGCATTAGTTGACCAAAAAATCCGAACGAGCCAGTTGATGGAACGGTTGGTCAAAGTCAAAGATGAGGAGCACCACCAAGGTTATGGTCCGCTGAACGACATCAAGGAAACGTAAAAGCTGAAGGCCCAAATGAAAGGTCAAAAGAAAGCTGGCCCCAAGACGGTCGCTCCTATCTATTACATATCTGGTCGATCGTCGACCACCCAGGATTCCCTAGACGGGCTAAGGAAGAATTATAACATCTCTGCCGAGGTGGAGTTAATCGTTCCCGAACCTGATGATAGGGCCGACTCCCCTCCAATAGGTTATTTTACGCTATACGAGAGTTTTTTTACTCGAGGCCTGCTTTGGTTTCCTATTCCAGAGATATTGACCGATTATCACTTCAGGCACCAAGCAAGTTTTGCTCAGTTGACCCCGCGAGCCATACGCCAATTGGTGGGACTCCTAGTCTTGAGTTTTGAGTGTGGGATTGAACTCACAACCGAGCATTACCTCTGCTGGGCAGTAGTTGGTCGGAATGTCCCATTGATTTTGACTAGTTGGGATCTGATCGGTAGGATTATTTACATTTGCAGCTTGTTTAGTTATGTTATTTCCTTAATATGGCCAATCTCTTTCTTTATGCAGAAAATTTTAGGTGGCCTCTACTTTCTGCCGACTTCATATGCGTTTAAGAGAAACTCAGGAATGGACGAACGCACTGGAAGGATAACTTTACCTTTCAAAGAGTTGAGAAATCAAGGGTCAGAGCAGAAGGTTTCGTCTCTTCTGCCGAGGACAACGAATCAGAAGAAGTGGAAGACCAGACCGAAGAAGCACATGCCGAGATGAGCAACCAGATAAACCTTTGTGAGTTAAGGCTTCAGGAAGCTAGTGAAAGAGCTGCTGTTGAGCTTTCGGCAAACCTGGCTCAGATTACGCGGGTAGTGGTCGAGCCAAATCCGTTGGCTATCGTCACCCCTCTCTAAGAGATGAGGATTTGGCCCTTTGGGGATGAGGAAAATCCCGCCGAGGATACCTTGGAGAGAGCTGAAGGGTCCGTTCTGAAGAAGCACCGTTCAAGAAAGAAAAGGGTTAGAGAAGAAAAAGGCAAGGAAGATGAAGCCGGATCCGCCGAGCAGGCAAAGAAGACGAAAAAGAAAAAGAAGCCAAAGGTGACCGTTGTTGTGTCGCCGAGGCCGGACCCAGCTGAGATCCTTTCGTTGGGTCGGCTTCTCTTTTTTCCTGGCTGACTTTTTATGGAGTTCATGTCCCCCCACTCGAGCTGATGGACAACCCAACTTATCTCTCAAGTTCCCATTTTCTTTGGAGAAACTAACATTGTTTCTTGTTGTTTCGCTGTATAGTACAATGTCAAAGTGAACCGTGCCATGACTTGGTACGAGTGGGCAATTTCTCAATTGAATGCCCAGGCGAGGACCCTAAAAACTCAGATGTCGAAGTCTAAGGCAAAGGCTGAGGAGGAGATGGCTCAGACTTCTGAGGAGATAAAGAATCTGGAAGAGGAGTGTACTCAGCTCAAAGTGGATAACAGCCAGGTTGTCAAGGTCGGGGAAGAGAAGGATGAGGAAATTTGGCGTCTTAAGGCCGAGCTGGCGAAGGCATCTCTTCTGACGAGGAGGTCGGTGAACGAGTCCCTTGGCGTGAAGTTAAAGGGTGTGAAGGTCCAGATTGCCGATCTTAACAACAATTTTCTGAAGAACCTTATCTATAACCGTCAGAATGCCGCCAACTTGACCTTGATTGCGGAGATGAAGGTCGAGGAGGAAAAGACTGAAGGAAAAAAGTCATTAGCTGATTTCGAAGCCGAAGTGAAGGAATGGATTCGCGACTACGCTATTGCGGGTCAATCTTTTGATGATGTTATAGCGAAGTTAGTAGATGGGCTGCTTCTTTCTCCCAAACCTTCTCCAGCCCCGTCTCATGTTGCCGACGATCAAGATGAGGCTAGTGAAGCCGATGCCGAAGTGAGGGACGACACTGAAGAGACCTTAGTCCCGGCTCCAGCTGCCCATGAACAAGGCAGTGATGGTAACGACGTTCAGGCTGACACCGAGGAGGTCCTGGTCCCCGAGTAGTAGAACGTAATGTATTGTTACTGCTTTTTCCCTTTTTTTTTGTTTGGTTGTATACATATCTTGCTGGAGGAAAGTACAATCCCATGATGGCTTTATCCACTTTTGTTAAGTGCAAAATGATTTTGGAAACGACTAAGTCTTGTTAAATATCAGCGATGAGTTTTGTGGATGTGAGTGAGAGCCGAGTGTTAGATACCATCTTTTAGCTTTGTGCAAGCATTTAAGATTGTACTCAGGGATGTAGGTAGACCAGTGTTGTGGACGAGATGGGTTTAGGTAGTACACATTAAATATAGACGAGGCTATGTAAAAGGCCTAGGAAAATGTATGTTGGAATCGTCATTGTGGCCAGCAATGACAAGTAGCGTATAGCTTTTTAGAAAATGGTTAAGGCGAGAGTGCCGAGCATGTGCTTATGCCGAGCATATGCTTATCTTTTACAAAATGGTTAAGGCAAATATGTTGAGCACATGTGATGCTTAACGTCCCCATGTCGAACGACAACTTTGAATAACTTTAATCCATCCTGGCTACGTGTTATGCCGAGGAAGAGTGGTGGTTTTGCATGCCGAGGGGTTACGTAGTGGTATATGCGAGAAGGGGTATGAATATACTCCCATTTCCCTCCCCCCCCCTTTTTAAGGAGGGGGCTAGCTGGACCTATCCAAAGATAGGCTGCCTACGTACCCTTTGAAGGGATCAAGCTGAGCCCGTAGTTTCAGTTCAGTGCATGGAATGCGAGCTTATGATTTTATTTTTTTCTGGATGAGGAGAAAAGGGGTACTAGTGATAGTACTTTTTGAGATGCCTCACATTCCAAGACCTCGGGATCTCTCTCTCGTCTATTGCGACGAGCTCGTATACTCCAGGCTTGACGACCTTGGTGACGCGGTAAGGTCCTTCTGAGTGTGCACCGAGATTCCCTGCGTTCGGAGACCGAACATGGGAGTTGTAGTATCGAGCTGCCTTTTGCTGGTAATTTTGGAGGCGAATAAGTGCTTGGTCTCTTTTCTTGTCGAGGAAGTCCAGCTGATCAAGTTGCATGATGTTGTTGAGCTCTTCATCTTTCGAAGCGAGTTCACGACGAAGTCTGGGGAAATTTTATCTTGGCTGGAATCACGCATTCGGAGCCATAGACGAGGGCGAAAGGAGTCACACCGGTAAGACGCCGAGGAGTTGTTCGATGCGACCAAAGAAATCCATCTAATTCTTTGGCCCACTTTCCCTTCTTTTCATCAAGCCTTTTCTTTAGCCCATCATTGATTGTCTTGTTGATGGCTTCAGCCTGGCTGTTGCCTTGTGGATAACGCAGAGTAGATTTCGTTAGACGGATCTTCCACTTTTCGAAAAAAACCTTCAAACCGAGCCGAGATAAATTGCAATCCATTATCTGTGACGATCTCATAAGGGATTCCTTGCCTGCAAATGAAGAACTTCCAGACGGAGTGTTCCACTTGGGCATCCTTAATACTGGCATAAGACTCGGCTTCGACCCATTTCGAGAAATAATCTGTTAGGACGAGGAGGAGTTTTTTGGTCTTTGAGTTGGGCATGGGCCCGACGATGTCCGTAGACCAACGCATTAAAGGGTAAGGAGACAAGACAGAGGATAGCAGTTCAGCAGGCTGGTTTAACATCTGAGCATGTCTCTGGCACTTTTCGCACTTGAAAGCAAACAGTTCGTAGTCTTTCAGCATCGTCGGCTAAAAGAATCCATGGGTTTTGATTCGTAAGGCGTAGCTTCGGCCACCAAAGTGATTGCCGTAGGAGCCATCGTGTACTTCATGCAAGACATGACAAGCAGCTTCGCCTTTGACGCATCGGAGAAGCAGTCCTGAAGTTGACCATTTGTAGTGTTTTCCTTTTGCGACCAAGTATCTTGCGGCCTAAGCTTTTAGTTTGTGAGCTGCCCACTTGTCTGTCAGGGCCACTCTTTCTGTGATAGTATCCTTGAGGCTGGCTATCGAAAATGTGTCGCATCTGTATGGGATGAGGCTAGCTTCCGTTTAGTCGACCTCCATTGGAACTGGTTCAGGCTCGGCGTCTTCAGGGATAAGATTGATGAGTGCGACTTGATGAGTGACTTGGCTGCTCGTAGTCTCGTTGAGTTCCACTGGGATGAATCTGCGACAATCAGAAATTGATGCCGAGTATAGTAGTCCCCGTGAAATTGGTTGACGACGAGCTGTGAATCGCATAAAGAATGGAGTCGTCTGATCTCCATTCCATGAGGTAGTCGCAATCCAGCGATGAGGGCTTCATACTCGGACTCATTGTTAGAGGCTTTGAAGTTTAGGCGGAAGGATTGCTCAATGAGTTCTCCATCTGCGCAATTAAGTAGATGTCGATACCAGAACCCTGTTTGGAAGTCGATCCATCCGATAAAGTCCAGGTCGGACATCGCTCTTGTATATGGGCATGGATCTACTCGGCAGGCTCTCCCATTGTTTATCTGAACTCTTCGGCATCTCATATGCCGAGGTGGTGTCCTCCAGGGCTGCCGAGGTGCTGTCTTCAATAGACGCCGAGGAAATATCCAGGGGAACTCCGATAAATTCTGAGGAAGTGTCCGGAGGGATTTCCTCTGCAAAGTCAGCGCAGACGAAGTCAGCGAGGACTTGTGCTTTAGCCGCAGTCCGAGGTCGGTACTTGATGTCGTATTCGCTGAGTTCTATGGCCCACTTGGCGATACAACCGGACTGACAAGGACTGTGTAAGATCGAGTGAAGCGGAAACACGGTGAGGACGATGATCATATAAGACTGAAAGTAAGACCTAAGCTTCCTTGTCGAGACGATGACTGCGAGTGCTAGTTTTTCCACCAGGGGATATCGTGTCTGCGCGCCAGTTAAAGATTGGCTGACATAGAATACTGAGCGCTGCTTGTTGTTTTCCTCTCTGATCAGGGCGCTGCTTACTGCCATTGCTAAGACGGCGATGTACAGAAATAGGGGCTCCCCCTCTACTGGATTGGATAGGACCGGAGGATTCTTCAGATACTCCTTCAGCTGTCAAAAGACAGTTTCGCACTGGTCAGTCCATTCCACAAGTTTTAATCTGCTTGGGGTTAGCCTCGATCCCGCGTTTGGTAACTAGGTAGCCGAGGAACTCGCCTGATTCCACTCCGAATATGCACTTTGTCGGGTTGAGCTTCATGTTGTGAGAATTGAGTTCCAAAAACATTCGGCGAGGTGCTGCGCGTGGTCGTCGGCTTTCAGGGACTTGACCAGCATGTCATCGATGAAAACCTCCATAGTCTTGCCGAGCTGCTTTGCGAACATTGACCCGACGTTGGTATGTGGCTCCAGCGTTCTTTAGCCCGAAAGGCATAACCTTGTAGCAATACGTTTCTCGGTCAGTGATAAACATGTTCTTCTTCCTATCATCAGGATGCATAAAGATCTGGTTGTAACCGGAAAAAGCATCCATGAAGCTTAGGAGTTTGTTGCTGGCGGTCGCTTTGACGAGACGGTCAATATGAGGGAGCGGGAAGTTGTCCTTGGCACACGCTTTGTTTAGGTCCGTAAAATCCATGCATACTCGCCACTTCCCTTTCTTTTTCTTGACAACCACCAAAATAGCGATCCAATCTGGAAATTAGTATTCCATTATAGAGCCAACCTTGAACAAACAATCAACCTCGGTGTTGACTGCCTCGGTTCATTCGTTGCCTAGCATGCGACTTTTTTGCTTAACCAGCTTAAAATAAGGATCGACGTTGAGTTTGTGACATGCTGTCTTCATGCTAATTCCAGGTATGTCCTCGGCTGCCTATGAAAATGTATTCACATCTCTCTGAGAAATTGGTGTTATGCGATTGAAGCAGATCCTTGAGTGTGTTGCCGATCTCTACACGTCGCTCTGGGTGTTTATCATCAGTGCAAACAGATACTACGGAGTCTTCCCCTTTGGGTCTGTTGTGAGACTCCGCAATCTGTAACTGCTATAATTCCTCTTTTTTACTTCGGCCTCCGGCTTGCGGTCGGTCATCGGTTATCGAAGCTTGTGCTCGGCCAAAAGACACACTCTGGATTCTCATTGACTTCCTATGATCGTCCCAACTCCCATCGGCGTTGAAAACTTGATGCACAATTGGTAAGGAGACGGCACGGCTTTCATTGCGTTTATCCAGGGCGTGCCGAGTATCAAGTTGTAGATGGCAGAATGATCGGCCACGGAGATGTCGACGATTTTTGTCACGCCTAGCGCTTGAACTAGCAGCTTGATTGTTCCCAACGTCCTTGTGGTCTCGCCCAAGAAACCTGTCAACGGTTTCGGGCTTGGCATGATGTCGGTGAGGGGAATGCTTATTCGTCGGAGAGTCTCACGGAATATCACGTCCATTGTGCTTCCTGTGTCAATGAGGATCCGGGCTACCTCAAAGTCGTTGACAACGAGTTCGATTACTAAGGGATCGTTATGTGGGTGAACGATCCCTCTCACATCCCTGGCTTTAAACGACACATTGTGATTTTGAATGTCGCGGTCGGCTGCCCCTCTTAAGACGGACTGAGCCTGTCGCTGGAGAGCTTTGATGGATGAGACCATATCGAAAAAATATTGAAATCCACCCATGATCATGATGATCCGAGGTCAAGGACCTCATTGCTGGTCATCTTCGTCGGTTCTCTCGCGCTTTGCAGTGTCGTCTAGTTGTGGAGGAGGCCGAGGTTCTTCTTTTCTCGGCCTTGGAAATCTTTTACACAAAAATCTCCAAGCTTCCCCTCGGCCAGACACTTGTCTAGAAGGGCTCCGAGCACCTTGCAATTCACAGTTTTTTATCCTTTATTCTGATGATGGTCGCAAAAGGCGTTCTCGTCGTAGGCGTTCTGGAGAAGCCACTGATTGGAGCGACCTCGTCCTTGGCCACCCCTTCGGCCTCCACCTCGGCCACGACCTCGGCCGACGCCTCTCCTGGCGGTATCCTCGACATAGTTTCACTTAACATCTCCTCTTCATCGGCTATATACCCCACTACTCGCTGAAGAGCCTCTTGGATAATGACTATGTGCCGTTTTGCCACGGAACATCGTAGCTGGCCGATAAATAGCAGTGCTTGTTTTAAGCCCTCGAGTGTTGCCTCGTCTCTGATATCATCGATTTTTGTAAGGGTGGATTTGAACCTGACTATGAAGTCACGGAGTGATTTGTTCTACCCTTGTCAGATGTTCCATAGGTCTTTTCAAGTCGGCTCTCACCCTACTAGTATGATGCACTGAGCCAGGAACCTGCTTTCCAGAATAGCGAAGTTTCTGACCGAGTACGGGTCGAGCTTGATGAACTAGCGAAGCGTCGCACATTCCAAATGCTTGGCGAACAGAAGGCAAAGACCAGCATCTCACTGTCCTGGTGGGAATTTGCTCGGTTCATGGCGACATGGAAGGCGGTAAGGTGAGGTTTAGGGTCAGTGAATCCCTTTAAAACCGGAATTTTCAACTTTCCCAGATCAGGGGATATTGATCGCCGTGATTGCGGGAGTAAACGGTGTTCTCCTCGTTTCTTCAAGCATACAGTCAAATGCTTGAGCCGAGCGTCGCCTGTTCAACCTGATATTGGACCACTTTTAATTCGTCCTGAGTTTGAGCGAACATTATTATCATCTCCTCTAACTCACGTGGAGGTCTTGGTGATCACTCCCCCCGTAAGGGTCCTGATCGTCGTCGGAGATTGTTACCTCGTTCGTATCGGTTTCAGGATTGGGACCTCCTTCGCCGTTTGGACCGAGGATAACCTCGTCTTGGCATTTTGTCTCACTTCATCTTCCATGTTTCTTTGGGGTTCACACGTAGCAGCAGGCTGGATCCTTCGGGGTGTTGGTCCTCCTCGTCTGACTGGAAAGGAGGAGGAAGCCAAGTAGGGTCTGGAACTCGGGGCGTATTTGTGGGCGTCTTGAACCCTTCTCCATAGAAATTTAGGCAACTTCGAGCGTTGGTTGGAACTTTCCTTAGGGGCTTCCTCGTCTCGGCGAGCTGCGAAGACTCCTTGCTCGTCTGTGATGGTTCGGGTGATGGTGAATGGTGAATGGTGGTGCCGTCTCGGGTTGTTGATGGTTTTCCATGGGGGTTTGTTGTTCTTCTGACATCGTCTTCGCTCAGGGATATAGTTTGTGAAATAGTGTTCATCCGCACAGTCGACGCCAAATTGTGTGGGTAAAAACACACACAATCAATACTTGTTCGGGATTCTTCGAGGGGATCATGAACGGATTGATTTAGACACAAACACAAGATAAGCGAAGAGCTTGTTTGTATTGATTTAATTAAGCAAAGTCTTTCGTAGCAAAAGTGTTTAGGGTTCTTAGGCCAAAAAGAGATGATCTACAAGTTTAACCTAAGGAGGTATATATACAAGATTATGCCGACTTATAGATAAGTTACACTCTTAGATCTTCTCGTATCTTCCCAATCCTTCTTGCCATTTTCCTTCAGGTCGGCTCGTCTACTTGATATTTAGGCTTGGGTCTTCTTGGCCTTCGACAGGTATTGGGCTGTTTAGAATATTGCCTGGCCTATCATTATGTAATGACGAACTCAACATTTAGGAACATGGAAGAATGGGCCGAGGAAATGATTCAGTTCATTTCCTCGGCATGAAATACAAGGTACAGAGCTGGCCGAGGACATGATACGCCCCATGTCCTCGGCTTTGCAAGTGTAAGGAATTATGTCGAGCTCATGTAGATGAAGATTGTGCCGAGGAAGTGACTTAGTTAGACTTCCTCGGCAATTGTCAGTAGATGTGTTTCCGAGGTCATGACTCACTAGATGACCTCAGCCCAAATCACCAAGACTTAGCTATTTTCCTTCGACTGTTACTATGTGATCGTAGGTGGGGATATTCGACCCCCTCACACGTTTTTTGCTGTTATACATGAAACACATGACGAATAGCGAAATGGTCAGGTAATGCTAATTCATACGCCACTTTCCCAATGCGCCACACGACTTGATACGGACCGTAGAATCATCGAGCGAGCTTCTCATTTGCCCAGACTGCTAAAGACCTCATGCGATAAGGTTGGAGTCATAAGAACACCATCTCACCCACCGCAAATTCCCTATTCTGTCGCTTCTTGTTTGCGGTGGCTGTCATTTGCACTTGAGCTCGTAGAATGTTAGCTTGCAAATCTGCCAAAATAGCATCTCGTTCCTCCAGTAGATCGTCCAAACTGTTGCTGCAACTAGGACGGCTCTGCTTCTGGTGGAGCTGTGGAGGATCCCTGCTGTAGAGAGCTCGAAAGGGTGTCATTTTGATGGAACGATGGTGAGTTTGTGTTGTACCAATACTCAGCCCAACTGAGTCAATGCGACCATGAACGAGGCTTATCTCCTGCAAAACACGTAAATAACTCTCTAAACAACGATTAGCGACCTCCGTCTTTCCGCCAGTTTGTGGATGATACAATGTACTCATTCGCAACTTGGTGTTATGGATTGTAAACAGTTCTCTCCATAAGTGACTAAGGAAGACCTTTGTCTCGATCAGACACGATGGCCTCCGGTACCTTATGTAACCTGACAACCTTTCGAAAGAATGCTTGTGCCACCGAAACTGCTGTGAATGGATGCCGCAAGGGTATAAAGTGAGAAAACTTGCTGAAACGATCGACCAGCACCAAAATAGAGTTCACACGATTGGCTGTCGCAAGACCTTTGATAGAATCCATGCAAATATTTTACTACAATTGTTGTGGTACCGGAGGAGTTTAGACTTGTCGGTGATAGGGTAGAAGCCTTGTGAACAAGACGTTTTATGTCTAGCGTTCAAAACCTTTCGCTAACCACAACTCACTTGAGTAGTTATAATATAGATTAAGGGTGAATCCACTTGAGAGAACGATTAATGTGATAAGCACATCAAATTCCTATTAAGCTAAAGCAATCAAAGAGTTTGGTTTCAATTTCAATCCTAACAATAAAAGGCAAGTAGAGCACTAAAACAAGCTTAAATGGTTTGAGAAATCAATTAAAACAAGCATTGACCAATGAGTAACGACAATAACGATTAAGGGTAACTTGTAATTGACCTTGTGGGTGTTAGCTTAACAATCAACAAGCACAATCCTAGGCAAATGACCTCTAATCTATAGATTAACCCAAATTTCTTTGGTGTTAATCCCTTTGAAAGTCATAAATTTGACTAATTTACCAATTGACAAATCTCTGAAATTCAAGCAAGAAAACTCAAGCCCAATCAACCACTAAGCACCTTGACTCATTTCCCAATTGCCAAGATGACAAAGCAAAACATTTGTTCATTCAAGCATTTCATCAAACACCTTTCGGGTGTGAGAAACGACTAACATCTATTCCTAGGTGATCAAAGTAGAAATAGCATTAAGCTTACAAGATTTTTAAGGAATCTCTAATACTAACCCCCACAACTCAAGATCCATCACTAATTACCCCTAATCTACCATACTCAATGATCAATAGAGAAACTACTCACACATAACTATAAAAACAAGAGAAATTGAAAGGTAAGACAAGATTAAAGATGAAATTAATAGTTTGTCAAACCAAAAATCAAATCTTTGAATCTTAAAAGAGAAGATCTAAGAGGATTACAAGAGAGCTTATGGTTTTTGTTTATAGTAAAGCTTATCCCTAAACTAAACAACAAAAAGAGTAAATATAGGCAAAATCCGGAAAAGTCAATAGAAACAAAAAAAGTCAACAAAATCTGAGGGAAGGGAAGAAATTTTGTTGGCATCGGGTGCTCATATCGGGTGGCACCCGATGCCAGAGACACAGGGACATGCCATTTTGAGCATATTTTTGCATCTAGCATCGGGTGTCCCACATCGGGTGGGACCCGATGCCAGGTGCATTTTCTTCATATTTTCCTTCTCTTCATTCATTTGCTTGATCCTTTGCTTGTTTGCTCATCCCTTGATCTTCATGCATCCATTCCAAGTCCCATCATGTCAAAAATAGCCCAAGAAGTACCTAAATCATGAAAATATGCTATGCAAATGCAATAATGTAAGTCTAAGTACTAAATGCAAGCCAAAATGCATAATGTAGCTAAATGCAAAGCAAACAATCAACAAATGAGGCAAAAAAACTAGGCTAAATGAATGTAAAAAAAAGGTAAAAACAGTCCTAAAATGCAATACATTAATTCCCAAAACTTAACATTTGCTTGTACGCAAGCAACAATCAAAAGGCAAGTTGAAAGAAAAGTTTGAAAATGGGAACTCAAAGCTATCAAGATGAGACTCTTAAACACACCAAACCAATTCGAAGTAATGCTAGCTTTTCACTAGGAAAGTTTCTAGTCATCGAGCTTAAGCAAATATAGCAAAGTCGCCTAAGATGACTAAACTAAGCTCCAACAAGGTTCAAATCAACTTCCCCTTTGACATTTATTAACATGTATGCGTGCGGTCTCAAGAATGGACAATTGATCAACAAGTTTGGCATGGTAAGGAGAAAGGATTAAATGATTTGTAGTGGGGGTTAAATACTTAGTGACTTGTCTCAAAACAAGCATAACTCATTAATTAAAAGCCCTTGAGAAAAGATGTGTTGATGTTATGAGTTTTTCTTCCAATCTACCCGTTCCCAACTTTCAACAACATTCATTCCTCTCAACCTCTCACTCTCTTTTGATTCCCTTTCCCTTCTCAATAAACCTTACCACCTAGAGAGGTCTTAGTTTAAATGATCTAGCCTTTTTCTTCCACTCTTTTCAACCCTTTCTTTTCTATTTTTCACTTAGCTCTTGGCTTTTCGCCTTTTTAGCTTACAAGGGGTTTACACTTTTGTGTTTTACACTTTTTGGTGGGTATAGACTTTGTTTGTTTCTCTCTCTCTAGGGGTTTTTGGTAAACACTTGGGATTTCTCAGTCTCATCGCCATTTTGGCTTAATCCTCACCTTTTTCACACTCTTTCTTTTTCACTCACCCCCCCCCCAAACTTACTCTAAACCCTCACGGTTTCTTTCATCAACTATTTTCAAATCCACAATCTCACAAGTGACTAACAATTTCCCAACCCTCCTAGATTAGCCAATGTGACTAATGCTTAATGGAAGAAAGGCACTCGTCACTTCAATTCTCAAAAGATTTTAAACATGATTATGCAAATGTGAAAAGGCCTAACACACAAGAGTAATGTTGGCTTGAAATGAGGTTAAGTTCTTTGGGGTAGGGATTTATAACCAGCCTTAAAGATGAAGGTGGCTAACCAAGTCATTTGAGAGTGGTAAAGAGGATAGATGACTTGATTATTTTGAGGTGATCCACAAGTTGATCATGAAGCCATAAATGAGAAGATTAGTCAAAATTAAGTTCAAATAAACTAGGGGAAGCTTTCAAATACACGTGCCTTTACAAAGCTAGAAGCTTAGACAACTTGATCGAGATGCTAATATCAAGTCTTTCAAAATTCCCTAGCGAACAACTAGAACTATTAAACAATTGATCGAGAAAGTTTAAGAATCTATCATTTATAAGCCATCTCATCATTGTTCCCTCGTGATTAATGCAAATGCAATCCTAAATGAGACAAACAAAATAACATGAAACTATATGCTAAGAGAGAAAATCTTTTCTTTTTTTTTTTTCCAAATTTTTAAAACTTTTTATGAATTTTAACAATATACAATTCAATGCATGGAAAGAACAAACAACAAAACTAAAATGATCATTAACTACTAGTTCCCTCCCCCAAACTTAAACTTCATTGTCTCGATGAATATCAAAGTCGGAGAAGTGAACCGAAAATAAGAAACATGCAATGAAAATATGTAATGGTATATACAATGGTGAAGAATGATACCTCATTGGGATCTATATGGGCATTGTGGCCTTGTTTTGGTGTATAAAGGATGAAGAATTTGGTTTGTTGGAATTTGAATTGTTTGCCCGTTCGGCCATCTAGACATGTGGTCAGTAAATTGGGCGTTTTTTTCTATCCATACAGGAAAATGACTCCGTTCTTCTCTCATTAGAAGTCTGACTCATGAGGCTAGCTCCTGGTGAAAATTTGGCTCCAGAAGGCTACGGGAAGGTCTCCAAATAACTGTTTCAATCAGACCATTTTGTCTGAACCTTCCGACTATACGCCCCCCAAACTTACTCCTTGCGATCCACCAAATGTGCAAGATCATAACCAACACCCAAAACTCCATAGACCTGAAAAGACCTAAAAAATTGCAGTAGAAAATTAAAAAAAAAATTATGTACAAAGATAGTCATGAGATTGCCTCTCAAGTGCGCTTGTTTAATGTCCTTAGCTTGACCGAGCAAAAAGGATATTAGGAGGATGAGGAGGGAAGAGAACCATCTTGCATTGGAGGGCCTATATCATTTAACTTCATATTAAAAGTCTTAACCATGGACTTATTGACAATGCCCAAATCAATCTCCATTTTACCCGGTTCTAGCATGATCCTTACTGTAGCAAAAGGCTTGGTCCCACCTCCAGCCTTGACCTTGCATTCAAGTTTCTCATCAATGATCTTTAAAGCTTTGAAGGTAAGGGAAGAATGGCATGGTTTATGTGTCACACATTTAGCTTTCTCACATGCTCAACCGTCACCACTTGAAACTCATTAACATGCCTCTTATCAACCTCTAGCACGTCCTCAACAAGACTTGGAGCATCCTTAACCTTATCCGGTTCCTTTTGCTCAATTGTAGCTTCTCCATTTGAGATGGAACCACAAAATCCAAGTGGAGGTTCGATGGCATAGTGAACCTTTTTGTCGACATTCTTGAGCACCACGACCTTCTTGACATAATCAATATTGGCTCCCACCGTTGAGAGGAAATGAGCTCCAAGGATGGCGGGTCGCTTATTAGAACCAACCATGTCCAAGACGACAAAAGGCCGTTCGTACAATGCAATCTTTAACTTTCAGCAGGTAATCTTCTGTGATACCTTTTGGATACTTGGTAGAAGCATCTCCTAAAGTAAGGGATGTCGAATTAGGTTTCATACCCGTGATTCCCAATTCCTCCACCATTTCCGAAGAAATAACATTAACAAAAGCACCGGAATCACATAAGGCATCATCAATTATGAAGCTTCCAAGAGAGCAAGGTATGATGAATCGACCCATATGAGCTTGCT
>OVAP01000092.1:0-56201 GCA_900406295.1 Aurinia saxatilis | reverse complement strand
TTCGCTAAAGAACCTCGAACAAATAGTGATTGTGTGATTTTACCCACACAAGGATAAAACCCGCGCGTAGCGCGGGTATCCATCTAGTATGTTTAAAAGATTAATGATTATGATTTAGTTTTAAAGAGTTTTTAAGTTTTATTGATTGAATTGTTAGTAATTATATTGATTTACTAGAAACTTATTGAAGAGTAAATCATTGCTTTGCTTATCGAGCATTTGTTGGAGGAATCACTGATCATGCAATTGAGCATTTTGAGAGTAGGCTAGTCTTTTCCTTTCTTCTATTAGTTGTTTATGGATATCTTGTATAGGAACATCATCTTATTGCGATATATCAAATTAGAACAGTCTTTTACTATGTTTCACTATAAACCGATTCACCCATTGTGTAAATTTGATACCATAATATATTCTAGTAATTTGTTTTCTCATGGATTTATTTAGACGACATTGTATTGTTTTAGTAATTATTGCTCATTTTTTTGTTTTTATCGCAAGGATAGAAGTTATGGAATCATAACCTATAAAACTTTATAATTGCTCGTCTCATATTTACAAAATTGACACTAACACTAATTTTAAAGGATGTAACTAACAAAAAATAACATATATTGTGCTAAATCTTTTAAGTATTAGAATTATCCGTTCAAATAGTTTTTCTTTCTACACGTAAGACTCCTTACCCTCAAATTACCCATATCCTTGTAATAATATGTACTAAAGAAAGTACATATACTGAAGCCTTACATGCAATTACCCGATCCATACCGTGATGTCACACCCCTAGTTTTTCAAATGTACTAGAGCTAACTATTAAGATGAGAGCAAAAAGGAAATAAATAGGTCAAAAAAGAAGAAAAGAAAGCTTGGAAGTTGGAAAAAATTTAAAGGCTCAAAATAAGGAGTAGGTGCTGTTGGCAACCACAAGTGTAGCAGCAGCAACCCTTATTTTATGGGTAAGAAGATGAGAAGAAGACTAGTGACTTTTGGTCAATAAAGTTCTTTTAGACTCTAATCTCACTCACCTATCTTCATGTACACATTTCTTATTATTTCTCAAGCATTTGTCATTTTCTCACCACTATTTACACACAATTATTATACCACTCAAGCATCATAACTCTACATATATACAGTTTTACCTACGAAATAATGCATGCAGCAAAAAGAAAACTTAAAGGGAGACTTGTTTTGGTCAGATAATTAACTGAAAATTATGAATAAACTATTGAGAAGTGAAAAAAAAATATACATATATATATTTAAAGAGTTATGGGGATTAGTAATTTCTTGGGGTAAACTCCGTCGCCTTGACGAGTCATTAAAGAGTCAAAGACCCACTTCGGCTTAGGTCCTGTGAACATCCAATATATGAATATATGCTTTTTATATAGATAGAGAAATGTGAAAAGATGTTTAAATGAATCTGCATACATAGCGTTCCTCGTCTTCTACTTTTGCTTTATGTTCACGTAAAATCTCCTTACTTGCCTTCTTTTTTAAGCTAACTTTCATGTGACCTCCATTAACCACCGATCTCTTCCACTACTACTAGTATTTTTTTTTTTTCACCTTGCGTATAATTTGATTATGGAAATATACGTATGAGAAAGAATAAAAAAATAATAATATCACTAATCAATATAGAATCCAGTAAAAGAAGTTAATATTAACAACATTTCTCATACTAAATGACAATGTAGGAGATATGTTATTGGAATGTAGAATACATGATAATGATAAGGGATGTGTTGAACCTAAATGCGAGTGTATATAAAATACTTTATAAATACTTAAAGTATATCATATTTTTTTTTTTTTTTTTTTTGAAAAATAGTATATCATATGTTTAGAGATTAATTTATACTAATATAGTTATAGTCTTATAGTATGTATACAAACTTAACAAAAACCCCACATCACTTTTAAACTCACAACCTCCACTCTATTATTGGTTGCAACCACAACACACTAAAAGACAAAGCCCCCACAGACTTCACTCCAAGTACGTGTACACATCACATTTCATCAAATATTCCAAACCAAAATTTATGCATCTAATCCATATATCAACCCTACTTACTTTTCACAAGTATTTTAAATTTATTTTTCTTCGATATTTAAAATATAAAAGACGACAAATGGAAAGACAATTGGTTGCCAGAATAGGTAAAAAAATCCTTTAATTATTTTTAAAAAACTTGTAAATAAATTATATCCTTGACAAAAATATCCTGATTATGTGGGATTTTGTATACATAAATGAAACTGACTAATATATTTATAAATTTATTTATCTTCTCAATACAATACCCTTTTAAAAAAACAAAAAGCATTTATACGTAATTTTGATTTTCCCTATACAATTTACTTTACATTCATATATATAACTAACTAACCTTCACACAAATAAAGAAAGAAAGTAGAAACTCTCAAAAACCATAAAGATTATGAGAGAAGAAGAAGAAGAAGAAGAAGTAGGAGGCAGCACAATGGGTGTGAGAAGCAATCTCTCAAGTTTGTACAAGACCTTATCATCATACAACTCCAATGTCCTCTTAGCAGCTCTCGTCTTCCTCCTCTTAGTCGTCCTCTTCGTCTTGCTTCTCCATTTCTACGCTCGCTACTTCTGGTCACACTCCGACCAAGAATTCTCCCTCGCCCGAAACCGCAGGAGAAGAAGACGAAGAAACCGGAGAAGAACAATCACAACAACAAGACTCATCCCTTCTCTTCCACTCGGTGGTTTAAATGGTGAAGGTTCTTCTCCTGCTCCTCCTCCTCTTGCGGCTGCAGCAAACGATGACAAAGGGTTGGATTCTTCGGTGATTTCTAAAATTCCTCTGTTTGTTTACGAAGAAGAGATTGATGAAAAGGAAGAAGAGGAGGAGGAGTGTGTTATATGTCTTGGTTTGTGGGAAGTGGGAGATTTCGGAAGAAAGTTGAGAAATTGTGGACATGGGTTTCATGTTGAGTGTATAGACATGTGGTTGTCTTCTCACTCTACTTGCCCTCTTTGTCGTTCCCCTGTTCTCCCCGTCTCCGATCTCAAGAACCCAGCCTTACAACAAGAAGAAGAATCTGAAGTTAGTTTGCAATTGTCATCACCTGGAGAAGAGGAGCATGTTGCTGATGATGAACTCAAAACAGAGGTTGATGAAGACAGAGAAGGAGAGGTTAGGATTGAAGTGCTTGATGATGAGGAGATCAACGGCGAAGGATCACCAAGAACTAATCGGAGATCAACTTCATCGGCGTCTAGTTCGTTGAGGAGGATGTTGAGTAGTAGAAGTAGATCGGAGCGTAAGAGAGTGTTCCCTCAAGATTCGTCGTCTCCATAAATATATGAAATGAACAATTTTGGAAATGGAATATGAATAACCAAAGTATGTATACAAAAATGGTAATCTGATATGATTAAGCTTTGGTTGAAGCTAATGATTGTGATTACGACTGTGACGTTTGTCAATTGTCAATGTCATCCATATTTTTCTACAACTAAAAGGCCCAAAATCTAAAGGGTCTTGTATCTTAATTATCATATAGTTGTGATGCGAAAAGTCAGAAATTTAAGAAAATTGTATTTTAAGAAAATGTGTAGAAAGGGACAACAAAATGTGATAGAGAATCTCAGAGGCCTACTACATCACTCTCACTTCTTCTCATTTGGGGTCAAAGCATCTACTGTTTTAGTTATTGTTGCAAACTTAAGACTTATACATTTGTATTTTGCATTATTCTTGGCTTCTTCTTCTAGCTTTACATATCATTTCATTTTTGGTAGGACAACCATTCTTCATTTCTTTGCAACTTTATACAACCGACTAGTCAATTTCTTATACATACATAGAACAGAATTAAGATTGTAGATAGAAAATGAGTGATAAATTAAGAGAAACGTTTACTATGTAATGACCACAACATATACATCTATGGTGTTTCTAATGTTCACTCAAATCATATGTATGATTTCCATCAAATGAGCTGAGAGGTTGTTTTCAATGTCTGCTTCTGGATTGGTTACTTTATCTTTCTTTGTATTCCTTAGAGCCAACTCTCACCTCTCTTAAGTCCCAATTCTCCCAAAGACAAAGCTAAAACTATTCACACAATGGGAAACAAAGAAGAGGCCAAAAATCGATAGAGTAATTAAGCTTTCCACGAAGGTGAACTTTTTTTTTTTATCTATCTATTGGATTAACTCTCTAACTGTGAGATATGTACAACCCTCTAAATAGTTATGAACCACAGGGCAACAAAGCAGGATTTGTTTCCAAACACTTCAACAATCATAACTCAACAACGGAAAATATTTGATTGAGGAGGGTACAAAGTTAGTTTCTACTTTTTACAATAATAGTTTGCAATCTCGAAAATGATAATGTACGCATTAATATATTGCTTTGATACCCCAAGAGTCATTACATTTTAATCAATCTGTAAAATTGACATGCCAAGGCTATTTAGCTGGTTACTTACTTTTGTTTTCTTTTTATTTTTTCTCTTTGTGGAGCTATTTGGGACAGGAGCGAGCCCAATTTTTTTTTTATCACATCAAAATAACAAGATTTTGTTAAGGATATTAACATTTTTTCCATGAAATAACTTTCAAATCCGTAAGGGTATTTATTATAATCAAAGTCATGTTTAACTCGCCAATATTGAATAACAGTTTATTTGAATCTGAATACAGAAATAACATACTAATGAATAGCATAGGATTTTAATAAAGATTCAAAAATCACAGATTGGGTAAACTACACTCTCGTTTGAATTTCTAAATCCATTAAAATTTATAATCTATTAAATCCTTCTTTAAAAACAATTTGTTTTTAATAACAATAGATTTTGAAGATAATTTGAAAGTGTCAAACCAGTAACAACGGTTCCATTAAACTATCGAAAATTCAAACCATAATGAAATCTAAGAGAAGTTTATTAGTTCATAGATTTTATTGGATTTAGAAATCCAAGAAAATACATATGTTATATATTTAATCATTGATCTTCAAATTTTATGTTATTCATTATGTGATTTCCAAATATAAATTTAAATCATGTGTTGTTCAATATGCGGTACGCCCTGTGTTTATATTCAATGAAGTTTTAATGATTTGTTTGTGTTTCATTTTTTGTGATGTTTTAAGTTTCTATGCAAAATTAATTGAGTTTTTGTTAATTTTGACTATTTGAATCGTACAGATTGTTTAATAATTAGTTAAATTGTTTTAGAATTGATGATTAATTTTGACAAAATAAAAACCTTAAAACTCATTTAAAACAAAACATATGGAGGTTCTCTGGTACATGGGCGCAATGCTGTAGTCCCTTCAACTACAAAACTGGAGGCGGAATTACGGGGTTTATTATGGACAGCAACTTCGTTGGTTGAATTGCAGCTTCATAATATTATCTTTGAAATATCGAATGCCCAAATGTTGGTAGCTATTCAGCAACCTAACCAGTTTCCATCACTTCGAACCTTAATTCATGAGGTGCTCCAGACATTGTTGTCCATTCAAGGCTGGTCTATTACCATTGTTGATACAACGGCAAACCATATTGCTACGAGCATTGCATCAAGTGTTATTTTCGATCATCGCTACCAGTCTTATATTGCTCGCGGTGGTCCGGTATGGCTACAATATCGTCTTTCTCTAGATTGTAACAATAATTAGTTTTAGGTTGGTTGTGATGTTACCCTCCTACTGGTTGGGTGACTATTCTTGTTTTTGTATAGCCTTTGGGCCCGCAATTTTCTTACAATAATATAAATTTACGACCAAAAAAAAAAAAAAAAAGCATATGGAGTATCAAAGAGTTAAACATACATTTGGTTTTATAATGAATATTAACGGATTCAAAAATCATTTCGTGTGAAAAATATAGATGTTAAATTCCTTAGCCAAACCTCACCTATTTTTTTATATATCATCTCACATATCCACATCTCATCATAAAATTTGATATTTTCACGTTTCATTGTATGACAATCCATTTTTTGTTCATGCATCTTTCATGTTATATCAACTACATTGATATATTCATCAAATAAAAATTAATTATCAAAGAGTAACCAACAAGGTGCATATATCTTTGATTTTACAATGTATGTGTTTCAGGTTCTAAAACCTTCTTAAAGCCACTTCATTTGATTTAAATCCATTTTGCTGGATTTTGTAATCATAAACTTCTGTATGGATTTTCAAGTCCATTAAAATTCATAAATCAATCAACCCATAAGAATTTAAATAATCTTAAGAACTCTATTGACGAATATCTTTCTTATATTTCTCCATCTATAAATAAAAAGAAGAGTGATTAGAGAAGGTTGATAAACAAATATACTTCAAATGAAAACAAAAGTCAAGACAGAGATAATTACACTAAAGTTAACTTCTAAACCTTCTTATTTTTATGGTTTCGCAAGTATTGTTGATTTGGTTTTCACTTGTTATGAAAACTATAAATTGTAGGAATTTGATTGGATGAGCTAGTCTTGCGTGATGAATTTGCGACTATTCATCCTTTGATGATGAATAGATATAACTTCTACCTCCAGACTTGAATTTATGAACTTTTGATGAATGGTGAATCAAATGAAGTGGAATCAATAATTAAAGATTTTTTTTTTGAAAATCAAGTAAAGTGGATTTTGAAATTAAACAACAAGTAAAATAAACAAGTATAAAGACATACGTACTCTCTTGTTTTCCTTAAAAACTTGCAACTATATATATATATATATTATTCAATAAATATTCACTAATCACTTATGTATCGATATACACATAATAGAAATCGATTGATACACAATCAAAACATAAAAATAAATTTTACCATACATCATAATGGAGAGTTGTAGATATGTGCAGTGATATGAAAAATAGATTGGGAAATAAATATTTGAGAAAGAAGCAAGCCCAATAATTTTTTAACAAATAAAAAATAAGAATAACAAAGTTCGGTTAAGGATTTCAACCTTTGTTATTTTAACGTGAAATGACTTACAAGCCTATTTTGAAATCACATTCAAGTTTAACTCAATGATGTTGAATAACACTTCATATGAATTTCTTTCTAGAATCACATACTAATACTAATGAGCATAGCCGGTCCTGGGCATAGGCGAGTGAAGCTTACGCCTTGGCCCTCAAAATTTGTAAGTTTAATTTACATGAACGAAGGCCCTCAAATTATAAGATTTTTTTTTATCAAAACTCTTACTAACTTATTTGTGGCCTCCAAAATTTCAAGGCCGGCTAATGAATAACATAGGATTTTAATAAAGATTTGAAAATCATTGATTGAATAACATAAATTTGTTTGAATTTCTAAATCCATTAAAACTTATAAACTAATAAATCCAATAACCATTTTCTTTTAAGAACAATAGATTTTGAAGAGAATTTGAAAGTCATCAAACCAATAACAATGACTTTCATTTTTCAAAAAAATAAAATAAAAATAACAATGACTATCATTAGGCTTGTCAGAATTTACATATAAATCATCAACAATGGAATCTAACAGAGGTTTATTGGTTCATGGCTTTTAATGGATTCAGAAAACGAAGCAAAGTCATATGTTATTTAATCATTGTTTCTTCAAATCCTTCTTAAAATTATATGTTGTTATTCAGTATTAAAGAGTTAATTAGATTAGTGGTCCGCACTTTATACGGATTGTGCATAAAATTTGTATGTGATATCCAATGCAAAATAATATAGTCGAAGTATTACTGATAAAAAAGAATAAAATAGCTTGAATGTTCTAAAACTACAAACTACAATTATACTACATTGGTAGTCTATAGACTCTATACATACTCATTACTATTCAATCAGATATTTCAGAAAAAACAAAATATAAAACAATGCATGTTAACGCAATTGCTTTCCAAGTAGTTTCTGCTTTTCGATTGGCCGTAATGATGTCCACTCTTTCATAAATTCTGAATAGCTTGCACATAGAGCAGATTATCCGTAATAGATTCATGAGAATTTTCTTTAACAACACCCGTATCATCTTGAGCTAATGAATTGCATGCTTCAATATCCTCTGGTCAGAAGTTCTGGAAATAAGGCCTTGGTCGTGGATCTTTCCCATAAATGCAAGGATATATGTGAATATTTCCCGTATTTTGGCTCACATTCAACACTGCAGAATGTTGGGAGAATTATACAATATCAAATTGATAATACTGATTATATAAGTAAAAAAAAATTCTTATTACGAAAATGGACTTTAAAATTGTAATGCAGATTCACATAAAAAATGTACTTGAACCATTATTATACTATACGATAATTGAATTTCTGAACTGGGAGCCTCTAAGGAACCCTCTATATCACACATCAGGAAGAAACTAAAACTAACATGTCTTGCAATGGCTACAGTATTATGCTTCTTCATGGTCTTTGAAATGGCTAAAGTATTCAAGAAGCTGAATTAATCAAGAACACAGAATATATCAAATCAATCAAATAACTTTGTTAACTTGTGTTATTTTTCTTAAGAAATAACATACCTGTAATTCTTGAGATGTCGAAGCTTGCGATAAAACTCTACGAAGACAATCTTAACCCGTTCTTCTATTTTCTTGAGATTCTTTCTTGTGAATTTGATCTCTTCTTGGTTACAGAGCTTAAGAACGTTTCTAATAGTGGCCAGAGGAGTTTCTTGAGTTTTGTTTAATCTGATACGGTCAAGAACGCTTAAGGCCTCCTCTTTCGTTAAATCTCCATCGTTGGGTCCAGTTTCCTGTATTTTGATTTCCAGTTCTTCAGTCTTCTCTTCAAAGCAAACAACACACTTAGAGGCTCCCAACTTTGTGAACATGAGAATAAGCAAGGACAAGGGAAACAAATGCCTTTTTTCCTATCTCTAACACTGCTCGATCCTTTCATGGCTACTGAAAGTATCTGAATACATTCTAGCAATTACTAAAACTTTTTGACTAACAGACACCAAGACATAGAGATAAGAATGAAGATTGTCTTACTATTGGATGCAACTTTAAGCTCACTGATTTTTCATCAATTTCATATCCTTCTTGATATCCGATCTAACAATTTCTTCCAGAATCATTAGGCTGGGTTAAAGCTTTTCCACAGATCTAATTGCAATTGAATCAAAGGTGATGGTAACTGAAAATAAGAGCACAAATCCAATTTACGGTAATCTTAACAAAAGCTTAACTGGAGAAACTGAAATGACATCGGGAATGAAAGCCAATAACATCATTAACATGTGATTCATTAGAGCAAAAAACAACAATTAAGCTTTCTATATTGAAGAAAACACTTACATGATCAATGAAGAACAATATTTCCTCGTCTCAAGCTTTTGTCCTCTCAGTTTTAAAACATGTATACACAAATCAAACGGCATCTGTGACAAATATGTTATTGTTGGATTCAATAATATTGATAAACCAACCTCTCGGTATTGGACTGTGCATTGTAGGTTTATTTCATTCTTTGTAAGCATAGACCTTGAACATCTTCTCCATCAACTCATAGCTCCTGTGGAATTCAAATACCAACTCAAATCACTATCACAATACGAGCTCTGGTGAAGCTTCAAACGAAGAGTGAGACTCACCATTTGGAGATGGAAACATTACGATAAAGAGGAGCGTAAATGAGAAGGTCCTTGTCGTCGACTGGTGCATTTCTCTTTTTACCAAATCCCAGCTAAAAGCCAATTGACAATTAGTGGAGAGGCCCATGTCCCTTATATATTACTTAGGTCCCTTTCCATCTTTCAGATGTGGGATATTCTCACACGCCCCCTCGAGATAATGGCCCGTCTAGCCATTAATCTCGACAATATCCTATTTTTAGGATCAATTTCAGGTTAGATCGATCGGGCCTCCTTCGGGCCGGACCGATTTCGGTTCGCTGGGGCAACGTGTATTCGGGCTCTGATACCATGTTAAATTTCATGGGCTTCCAGCTAAAAGCCAATTGACAATTAGTGGAGAGGCTCATGTCCCTTATATATTACTTAGGTCCCTTTCCATCTTTCAGATGTGGGATATTCTCACACGAACCACCGCAGCTCTTAAAGATCTTCAATTATGACTCTAAATCGAACAGTGATCCGAATCAAAATCGGAGAGTTGGAGAAAATTCCAGAAACGATCTTCTACACCTCTCCTTTCACCAAATCAAAACCACCGCAACTCTTAAGGTTAAGAGATCGAGAATAACTTGTACATCGACAAATCCAAACAAAGTCATTCGACTTTCTGATTTCTTCAAGGTTTGTAAGAATTTAAAAGAACCATAGAATTCAGAATTTAAATTTGTTTAAAGTAATTTTATGTTGGTGGAGGGATTGAGGATCTCTCACAGAAATCATCTTTCTTTATAGATAACTCAATTACTTGTTCTTCTTTTTTTTTTTTGGCGGAGAGAAATATTATGTAATCTATAACATCATAAACTTTAACTAAAAATTTAGCAATTTTCTCACTAAAATATATTCATAAATAATAAATAGAGAATATAGATTTGTTTTTAAAAATGGATGTTAATGGATTCTCGAGTCATCTTCTGTCAAAAATACAAATGTTGAATCTTTTAGCCAAACTTTGTTATTTTGAATTTGGTTTGACATGTTTTTTTTATTAAACTCAGTTCTTACCCTTAATCTTTTCTTTTTATGCCATCTCACATATTCACCTATCCTCATTGTGATTTATGATAAAATTGATTATTATTTTATATTTTATTGTATAACAATTTTTTTTTCATGTATCTATCAATGTTATATCAGTTACATTGGGTTCTTTTTTGTTAAATAAAATTTTGTCGTAAGTGACGGTCACACGATCACATCTTATGGTTGCAACATGATGGAAACACTTACGAAAATTGATATCACAATTGTGGGGTACATATCAAGTTGTGACGTCATTACCATTTCCTATGGAGATTCTGGAGAATGAAAAGTGCTACGGCAGTGTTGCTATGCAAGAAGAACTAGAAATCTCGGTGAAAGAGTTGGAGTGAGAATTGATAGTAGGGATGGTGGTAATACGACAACCGATAACTGCAGAGTTGCCTTAACCGACGAGTACAACAAAGTGTCACTGTGGGACAACAGAACTGATCCGAAATGGTTTTACATATTTCTATTTACGATATTTGATATGGAAGAGCAACCTGCAAGTTTTAAAATGAATCGAGAGAATTTCTACTTATATTTTTTAATTTTACAATCTATCTGTTTGATTTCAAAAACTGTTTTATTTGATTCATAAATCCATTTGACGTTTTTTTGGATTTTAAAATCATAGAATTCTATATGAATTTCCAAAATCCATGAGTCAATAAATCCTCAAAAGAATTTTAATAATCTTAAAAACTCCATCTCCCAATTAAGCCTCTCTTATATTTTGTCTACCTATAAAATAAAAAGAAGAGTGATGCAGATGTTCATAAACATATATGACTAATTGTTACAAATATCCATTCTCCCATAATCACATATACCACTTTTTATTTAAAATTAATTTATTAATTTATGGTTTGAGATTTAGGATTTAGGGTTAAAACTTTGCAGGGTTGGAGTTTAGATTTTAAGGTTTATGATTTTATATTTTAGGGGTCTGGGGTTAAAAACCAAACCCTAAACCCTACGATTCGAAATCTTAAAAATATTTTAAAATATTTTAAAATATATTTTTTTATAAAATCATATTTTTAAATATTAAATATGTTAATTGGATAAAGATTGATATATTTTTTTTAAATAGACAACAAAATATATATAATTAAGAGTATGGGAAAAATGGTCTTTGTGACTTTTCCCCAATATATATCTTTCTATGAAAACACAAGTCAAAATAGACACAATTAAACTAAAGAATTAATCATAAATTTTAAGATATTTTCACCGTACGCAACTATCTTTAATTTATACTTCGTTTGAAATGAAACTACATAATTATGATTATTATACTAGTTGTATATATATGTACTGAGACAAGGTGAAAACTATTAAAAAATATTATCATCTGTTTGTTAAATACTACTTAAGAAGAAAACAAAAAAGGTTACAAATGAAATTACTATACTAAGCACAATTTTATTTATGTGTCATCGAATGAAATTTTGGTGTTATGGGGTGTAATTTAAAATTCAAAAGGTGACATACGTGGAAATTTCTTTTTTGTTTATCTGACTAGAACTCAGTTCTAAGCCAATCTAGGAAACTTGCCTTCATGTCACACTTTCTAATTCAGAGAGCTTCAACTAGAAGTGAATTTACTTCTATCTTGGATTGCAAGTTTATGTGAAGATAACAAAACATGTAAGCACACACAAAACAAAAAAACTTATGAAAAACTTGAATGGAAATTAGAGAAAACACAATTCACAAACCCCTAATTTATCTTCTTGAGAAGGGAAAACGACTTTGTGGATCATTCACAATATTTCTGATTAACAGAAACACATTATTATGACTACAAATATGAAACGGTATGGATTTTCTAAATACTTTTATAATCTAAGGGTCACGTATAATATCCTATGATATCGATTGGATTTCATATAAAATCTATAGTTATCAATGATACAAAAAATAAGAAATTTAAGAAAAATGTAAAACTTGTAGAAAGTGACAATAATATGTGATAGAGAATCTAAGAGGCCTAAAGCACTCTCTTTTCTTCTCATTTGGAGTTAGTGTTGCAAACTTAGAGTTATACTTTTGTATTTTGCATTATTCTTGGCTTCTTCTTCTAGCTTTACATATCATTTCATTTTTGGTAGGACAACCATTCTTCATTTCTTTGCAACTTTGTACAACCGACTAATCAATCTAGAATACATTACTCAGAATATATCTAAGACCGAGTGATAAATTAGGAGAAACGTTTACTTTGTAATGACCACAACATACGCATCTATTGTATTTTAGTGTTCAACCAATGTTGATTTCCTTATACCTCCCTCTATCACATTTCTTCTGTCCAATTCTCCTCAAAGATAAAACTAAGACTATTCAAACAAAGGGAATCGAAGAAGAGGCCAAAATCAATAGAGAGACTGATGAGGTTGCTATGCATTACTATATCGACACATCAAGAGACCTTACATTTCAATCCGTAGACTGATGAGGTTACTATGCATTACTATATTAAGTAGCTACATTATGAAGCTCAGATACTTAATTTTTGTTTTCTTTCTCTTTTCTCTCTTTGAGCAAACTGAATATAAACCTAGCAACACGATTTATACCAGTCTGGTCGAGTCAGTTACCAGTCAGCCACATTGATGTTCAGTCTAGGCCCCTCATAGGTTGTGCTTCAACCTCCTTTCACGTTCTCTCGGACTGTGCCATTTGAGCAGTCCTCACCAGCTGATCTACGTGCTAATTGGTTCTCACTAGCAGAATTTGGATAAGGGTTGCGTTGTGAGTTTCGGTTCTGGGCAGCTGTTGCGCTCCTTGTGCGTGCCTTTCTTCCCTGTCAGGTGATTGCCAACAAAAACAAAAATCAGGACCAGAGTCTCAAAGTGATATAGCTCAAAGTGATAAGAAGTGGCATGCGATAGATCACCTTTCCCATGCATTTTTCCAAATGAGGAGCAAACCTTCCTGCAACGATTTGCCTCCCACAGTTCATGCAGTTGAACACTTCAGTGGCTACAGGAGGGTGAGTCTGACCAAATATATCAACAACATATTTGGTATTGGTTTCGAGGTTGTTGCTAGGATCAGCAACCTTAGCACGAGCTTCCACCGACAACCTCAATTCCTCTTCTACTACCTCCAAGTCACGGTCAAGCCCTAGTCTTGCTATCCGGTGACACTCAGATGCTACATCAGCAATTACTGAATCCACAAGATCCAGGTAAACCTGGGACGAGAGCTGCACAAAAAAGCAGAAATCTTATAGCTTTACAACACAAGTTTGAAATCGACAAAAGAAATTCCTAATGTTTAACTTTCAAAGTGGCAGCAAGATAATAACGGCACTGCTGCTCACAACAAAAGTATACCTTCTTAACTACCCTAGACACTAGATGATCAAAGTTACTGGTTTCCGATCTTATTAATCGATCAAAGTTTCTAATCTATGTATCATGGAACTGAAAGCAAGATGAAGGATGCAAACAAAATACCTAGCGAGAGATTCTCACCAACATTATATGCTTAAAAATGACTCCAGTTCAAAGTTTTAGATTACAGTGTCAAAACGTTGAAACTGTCTTCACTAGCAGATAAGTCCCCATAAACAGCATACGAATTTGTTAATCATCAGATGAGACTGAAATGAGCCAAATACCTGATCATTGGAAGATTTATTCTCCTCTGCGCCAGACATTGAATCCTCTAGAAGAAAACTGCAATGAAAATGAAATTCGTAGCAATGTTGACTACAATCCACTAGATTTGCTCTAAAGGTTCGAAATCAAAATCTATGCAATACATCGTCGTGTATGATCCAATCTAATATGCATAAACACAGAAACGAAATCGCCAATACGATCAGAAAGCTTACAGTATACGGTCGAGTCGCGGCGGTGGACGGAGGGAGGAGAAAGAGAACGTTTTGTTCTGGATATTAGAACGAGGCAGCTTAGCCCATAAACGGCAAGCGATTCGTTTCTTACCAATCGAAACGGCATGGCTTTTGTTTCACCCTGAATGAAGAAAACTGCACTACACGCCGTCGTAGTATGGGCTGAAAATGATACAAAAGAAAGCCCATATAAAACCCTACTTACATGCTTCTTTCTACTTACCCAGTCTCCATTTCTTTCTCACATAATCTCTTTCAAAATCATCCAATAGATTGCGAGCTAAAGGATAATTTATTTTAAATGGTAACTAAACATCTGTATATACTTCTTGGATAAGGCCAGAAGAACCAAAGGAACGTGAGACACATGAGGTCTCTCCCTAGGAAACTTCCGAGAAAGTCACGGAGCAGATGATGCGAGCCTAACGACAAGGCTTTTTATTCAAAAGAGGATAGCGACGCCGCACCAATGTCATTGTCTTACTTTCTACACCAACCTTTTATGCAAAATATCCATATACAATGATACTAATTATCTCCAAATTTTTTTATTTAAACTTTTCATTTCTCCTGTGGTGATATATAGTTTCCGTTTGATTGAAGTATCCTCCCAATATCTCATAGAGGAAAGAAAAAACAACGGTTTCAAAGATGATGTAGCAAAGTGGAGTTAGAGAGAATATTCAAGAATCAAGAATACCTCTAATGGTAAATTCGACAGTGGAGGCCTTGAGTCCTGAAGACGGCGAGCGACTTCCCTTCACAACAGACAGACACTATGCCATGCATGGTGAGATCTTGACGGCAGCTCTTGTGATGAGCTTCGCCTTCTTCCTCCTCTTCCTCGTGTTCCTTCCTTGTCTGAAAAGGAGATACACTCACTACTGCAACACGTCGGAAGAAGCTTCCTTTAATGGAAGACTCAAGCCCTCCTCAACTGCTGTAGCACTAGCAAGCAAACAACCCATTTCCACATAGCCCATAGGCAATAACAAGCATGTTTTTGAGTTTTTAGTACAAATCTAGAAATGTCTGTCTGTTCCTAGTCATCTCTCTCACTAATGGAAAAACTTTACAACATTGTGTACCCAACCGCAATTGCAGCTGAAAAATTACATCAGAGGATAACAACAACAAACAATATAAGGAGTTTCACTAACAAGTACTACTTAATCAAGATGGTGGCAATCGAGCTCGCTCCTTTATTTGATGATACAGGACGGGGAGAGTGCATTTTTAGAAGAGTAGAGTACCCACAAAGGCAGAGGTTAAGGAAATGGTGAGATTGTCGTCAATGTCGGTGCTTATGGGGAGTGATTCCACTATAGCTGACACTATAGAGATTACGAGGAAACGCAGAATCATGATTTCCCGGCCATCCTTGATGTAACCAAATGAGGCAAAGTAGTACATATACCCAACAGATGCTAAAAACCCGGCGATTGCCATCCCAATGGTACCAGCAAATGATTTGTTTCTGTTGTAAGGAAGTTTCTCTGTTCCAAACCGCCTCCCCACGATGTCAGCCATACCTTTTAACATGATGTGTTTATAGCAGCAAGTGAGGAAATAAAAGTGTATGCGATTCACCATCCAATAATACAAAAAGTTTCTAATGTTACTGTTATAAAACAGAGGTAATGGTACATACCATCTCCTGCGCAAAGGTTGCATACCACTGCAATCGCGATGGGGGATGTTTTCCAATAGTAGACACAAGCCAATGTGATTGAAAGTGCATAATAAAGCGGTCCCCTGAGTAGTTCCCTGATGCAGAGAGTGGCCATAAACACTATGTGAAGTGACAAAAAGACCACGATACACAGAAGAACCAAATCTTGATAGTAGAAAAACCAAGTTTAGTAAGAGAGGTATAATTTTGCGGTCTGACTTTAGGTCAAACACTAAGCATGTGACAGATTATTTTTTCCCATTTCAGCTACCTGCGATCTCCGTGCCTGCTCATTGACTTGATCGTTCCTTCGTCTTGGTACACTCCAAACCCAAGAAGCAGCATCCTTATTATATTGAGCCCAGGTATAAGGGAAGCAAAAAGCGCTCCTTGAAGTCCAGAACTGAAATAATTGTTCTTGGAGTTAAGTGGTGAAGCAGAAGATCCAAGCTGGTCTGTAAAAAATCGATCCTCTTAACAGGTATTACCTGAAGAGCGGCCAGCAAAGCATGAAAACTAGCCCAATATTTATATGCACAAGCTTCCGGACGAGTTTCTGGGAAAACAAGAGAAGAGCACCAAAGCGTTTAAGTAGGTTGACAACAGATGGTATATACGAATTCCTCACTCACAAAATCCAAGAAAGTTGGGTCAGTCCTAAAGTTTGGGATCACAATTATAAGGTCAAAGAAACAAAATTGAGTCAGACAAGATATCTCCACTAAAAAAAGTAGTGTGTAGTGTAGAGTAAGTGTTATCATTGGCAAAACACTCATTGCAGCTACAGATTCAAACTCCAATGTCCACCAAAATAATAAAAAATAGCTAACGATTCTTCCTCTACTCCTAACCAACGTCCATCTGATAAGAATCAATGCCAAATCCAGTAAAAATGCCTAGAAATAACCCTTCAATGTACAGCAAACATATCGCTCAATATCTACAAAATTCATATATCAGAGATATGGTTGAATTTTCAAGATTCGGTGATAATGTGATTCAAAGACAAAATTATCCCCGAAATGCGTCTGCATTCACATTCCAAAAAAAAAAAAAAAGTGATGAAATAGGAATTTTGAATATCGCCATTAAATAAAGAGTAGAAGATTCGAGCAAATGGAGGTATGTGAATAGAAATTTTTCACCTGGTCGAAAATACCGCGCTTGCCGATTTCTCCCCAGAAACCGAGGCACGAGAAGGCTACGAGGCCACTGATTCCAGTCGCGCAGACATCTGACACAACCGAATTTCCAGGCAACATCACGGCGAGTGGAGACGTCAGACTCCGACGAGACCTACGGAGAGTAGTCGCCGGAAATCTGGAGGTTGATGATGGTGGAATCGGAGAGAAGAAGCAAGGGAGGGCGAGAGAGGAAGAAGAGTCAACTAGAGGGAAAGAAATGAATGAAGAGAGTTTATTAGTAGCCATTCTTTTCTGGAACACACAACAAATCAACCTTTCAACTAATATTTTTTACTTTCGCATTTAATATTTTTGACTACTGATCAACAACACACAAAAGTTGGTTTGTTAGTTTAGTTTAAGTGAGTGTATTATTTCCCTAAAGGCTGGAAACTGCATGTTTTGGTAGAGGCAGGTGGTGGGGGGGATTTTCATTTACTGTTTCTGCATAGATTTTGAATGTTTGGCAGTGGTGGTGGGGGGCCGATTTGATTGTACTGTATTGGTTTCGTCTTACTTTTCTAACTTTTTTAACTACTAGTCATTTTCTAGGGGAACGTGAAACCCATATGAATGGGTCTAGTTAATATAACTCGGGTTGTTTACTGGATTCAAGAGTCAGAAACTTAAATTCATTCATTGTTTCATTCCACTCATATGCATAAAGAAGAAGAGTTTTACTACACACAAAAAAGCCGGAATTTGTGGTTATAACAAGAGGGTCACGATACAAAATATTCTCACACCCAGACCAAGCAGCGATGGATTCGTAATGGCATCATAGGTTTTACTAACTTCTCTAGTTCTTAGGAAACATCAGAATAAAATATTGAGAACGTCACCATCAATTATTTTAATGAAATTTTCTCAACCACCTCACAGGTTGATCTGGAAGGTTCTATGAACGAGGTTTCATTCTTCATTACCAAGGATATGAATGAATTTTCTACGACCCCGGTAATAAAGGAGAAAATTCGAAAATCCTTTTTATGATGCACTTTGAGAAAGTGTCTGGTTCGTATGGTACGATGGCCTTATTTTATCAAACGTCATGACTATGGTCACTTTGGATCTCGTCATTATGGTGAATGCCTTTATGAAAACGAGTCAAACTGGCCCGCAATTGAATATGACTAATATAGGTCACATCCATAAAACGGAAAGACCGACTCAAATTTAGGAGTTCAAGCCGATTAGTCTTTGTAATGTGGGCTATAAAATTATCTCCAAATTGCTTACTGTGCGCCTGAAATTAATTCTTCCGCAAGTAATTTCGGAAACTCGGTCTATTTTTGTCTTTGGTCCTTTAATTTCGGACAATATTCTCTTCGCGCAAGAAATGTTTCATGCCTTGAGAACAAATAACTCATGTACACAAAAGTCCATGGCAATCAAAACATATATGAATAAGGTTTTCAACAGGGTGGAATGGACATTTATCGAGCAGCTTATATTAAAAATGGGGTTCGCAAGGTTATAGGTTGACTGGATATAAGGGTTTATTTGGCCAGTCACCTACCAGGTTCTCCTAAATGGACGACAATATGGCAGCATCACTCCTCAAATGGGGTTGCGGCAGGGAGATCCCTTATCATCTGTTTTATTCATTTTATGCATAGAGGTTTGGACGCAAATATTAGAAAAGTGGGGAGGGATAAACGGCTAATGGGTTTTACAATGGCTCGTGCTAGCCCCCTATTTTGCAGATTCTATTTATTGACAATAGTCTTTTCTTTTGTAAAGAATGCTCGGTAATTTTGGGTCTCCTTTAAATGTTTATAAAAAAGTATCGGACCAATAAATTAATTTTGCTAAATCTTCTCTCCAGTTTAATCACAAAATTAATCTCGCAACACGCGAATCCACACAATCATTTAGGTATCTGGGAATTTTAAATTTTAAATCCTAAAACACCTAATTAATGGTATTTTAAATTCTCCCGTTTTCTTTTCTTCAATCAGGCTGATACCGTTGATCAATTTTTTTTTCTAACAATTTTGTTTAGTCGTCTTAGTAAGATATATTTTTGGGATGGGCCGGCCCAATCCTATTATTTGGGAAGTTCGACTCATGGAAACTAACCATGTATACATTCTTCTTCTTTTTTGTTATTTTTTGTTATTAGTTTGTTTCCAGTTTTCCAATCAATATTTTTTTTCTCCAGACAACACATACTTATAGATTCTCATTTTTCCCGTGATGTAATTTAATCAGGACTGTTTACACCGACTCTCACTATCCCAATTTTTTAAAATATGATATGGGATCCCAATATGATATCATATCTTGTTCTCTTATAATCTTAAACATATAATGCCGGTATAGGTTGATTTTTTCCTTCGTCGTATTTTCATGATAATACGTATAATTTTTTTAACTGGCTCTTTACAAAGCAGACGACTTTTCATGATAGTTTTCTTTTTTCTTTTTCTTACTTTAGCTGGTGAAAGAGAAACTACTCAAACAGCATATGTAGAAGTTATGTCAAGTACGTAGAGATGAATCCATTTGGAAACCCATAGGCCATAGCCATAGAAGAATGGAAAAGATTCTGACTCACGCTAGTCATTATTAAGCTGTGTTGAAGATGTGCTAGTCAATAATAGTGAAGACTTAGGTAAGGCTTGATGAAAACGAAGTAGAGGTAGAGGAGTTTATAGGTCTTGTCTTGGATTAGTTGTAAGTTTTGTTGTATCGTATGTTTTATGGTATAAAGAGGACATGGTTCGTGAGACATATTGCTGTGTTATATCATGACAATGTCAAGTTTTGAATTATGATCGAGGCGGGTAAAAGATAATTTATCAATGTTTATTTCACTTAAAACAACAAAAGTAGAGAGTATGAATGCAAGTTATTTGTTTACATGTAAATTATTAACGGTTGGAAGCTTAAAGCGGTCAATATCATCAAATTATGTTCCACCAAGGATAGGATCATAGCTCAAACCGATGATATTTCTTAAAAAATATGAACAAATGCATGATTTCTCTACTAAGTACCTGTATTAAAAACCGAAAAACAAAATTCAATAATTCTGCAAATTGAGAAAGCATAAAAAAGTGACTCAGATTCCCTCACATGGGTTGCCGAGACACATGACCACCACACGACTTTTGCCTTGTTAGTTGTTCTATATGTATGTATATTTCAGTTTCACAAACTATACATATATTTCAAATGAGTTGATTACAATGTTTGTGAAATTCTTATAATATGTTTTGGTATCAAATAAAGCCAACCTAATCCTCAATTATTTATCTGCTGACAAGAGAAAAATCCTCAATTATTTTGCTATTCGCATATAATTATTTTTCTTAAGTACATTTGCATGTGCTTTCCAGATGTGCGGGAAAAAATAACATTAATCTTTTTAGATTTTTCTGTTTATTTTTAGTTTACTGTTTTAAAACGTTTGATGAGATTTGTTGATCCAGATCAATAAGCCAAAACTGTGAAACTTCCCATTAAAAACTAAATCGTTTTGTTTGGACTATTTAGATATAAACTTTGGCACAAAAAATGTTTAATCTGTGGAGGACTTGTAGTGAACTTATAAAAACTTTGCCTAAGGTTTAATCATTTTCCAAATCGTACTGTGTGATTATGATTCAAGTACATAAGCCAAGACCACTTATTTGCTTGTGATTTAAATCACAACTAACCTACCAATAAAAACGAATTATCTCTGTTTGATTAATTAAAGAATTGTTAGTACACTTAAAATGTAAGTTGAAATGATTATATACAAATATAAAACCGATAAGGACCAGATAACTAGTTAGCCAACCTATCTTGGCATCACATGAACCATGACGTTGTATATATTGAGAGAGCCTTGTTTATAAGTTATAGCTAAAACAAAACCAACCAACCATCTTATCCATTTATATTCTTGAATCTTAATTCTTATCATTTTGGAATAATATTACATCATCCTTTGTAGCACAAGATATTTCAAAAACTTGAAAATTTATTCGAATCAAGATCCAACACCTATACAATACAATAGAGTTCGATATGTAAGAGCCATAAATGTGTACAACATTCTAAACCATTAATATTAAAAAGGTAACCAAAGAAAGTGGTATGGTTCGTAACGCACCAACTAGTCAGTGGTGAAGTTAGCAAACTGTTCCCCCCAAACCCAATAAAGGTCTAAAAAGAAAAGAGAGACAGATATTGATAGAATCAAATCAAACTCCATTTTCATTACTACTACTTTAACAAAATAATATATAAACTCTTTTTATGGCTTTGGTTTTGTATAAGAAGAGAAAGAGAAAATTCTCAAGCTTTTTAGAGAAATCAACGCCATTTCTCCCTAAAGTATTCACCTTTTTAATTCAATAATTATATTCACAATCACACTTCTTCATCTCTCTCTCCTTTTGTCTCTGCTCTGTGTTGTGTCAACGTAGACACAGAGCCTGTGCTTTTTCATCTGTGTCTTCTTCTTCTTCAAAACCCATTTCTCAAAATGCGGAATCTCAAACTCTTCGAGAGATTCAAGAGCACTCAAATCCACGCCTTTAACTCCCAACAAGACTCTACAAGCAGCAACAATGGTGGTACTAGTACTAGTACTCCTCGTATGAAGAAGTTCTTCACAAATCACAAATCCATCTCTCCTTCACTTCTCCCTCATGGCTTCCCTACTACAGACCTTCTCGAGCCTCCTTTGGAGATTTACCTCAAACCCATCGACTTGGTTGAGTCCTTATCCAATCTTTACAGGAGAATCGAATCTAGCTCTGAGTCCGAGACGTCGATGCTGTATCTCGAGCAGTACACTGTTCTCCGTAGTCTCGGTGACGCCAAGCTCTTGCGTAAGTGTTTGCTCAACGCTAGGAGACACGCTGTTGATGTCCCTTGTAAGGTTGTTTTGTCTGCTTGGTTGAGATTTGAGAGGAGGGAATATGAGCTTGTGGGTGTTGATTCTATGGATTGTAATAATGGGTTTGCTGTTGAATGCCCCAAGAGTTGTTTGACTCATGGCTGTGATTTGAATCTAGTCAATGAGCGTTGTGAATGCTCTAAGTTGTGTGAGGAGGAGGATGAGATTGGAGTGTCTAGGGTTGATGATGGGTTTTTGGGTCTAGAAGAGGCTAGTGATTTTTGCTTCTGTGTTGGTTCAGAGAAAGTTAAGTGTGTTAGGTCGCGGATTGCTGCGCTTTCGAGGCCTTTTGAGGTGATGTTATATGGTTCTTTTGTGGAGTCAAGAACTTCCGAGATTGATTTTTCGGAGAATGGTGTATCGGTTGAGGCAATGTTGGCATTGAATATATACAGTAGGATTAAAAGAGTTGATTTGTTTCGTGTTGAAACTGTCTTTGAGCTGCTTGGATTAGCTAGCAAGTTCTGTTGTGATGATTTGAAGTCTGCGTGTGAGGCTCGCTTGGCTTCATCTGTCACTGGCGTCGATGAAGCTTTGACCTTTGTAGAGTATGCGTTGGAGGAGCGCACGAAGCTGCTTTTGTCTGCTTGCTTGCAGGTGTTTCTGAGAGAGCTTCCTCAGTCTCTTCACAATTCCAAAGTGATGAGATTCTTCTGCAGTTCTGAAGCCAAGGAACAGTTAGCTTTTCTGGGGTGTGAGTCTTTGTTCCTGATGTACTACTTCCTCAGCCAAGTAGGCATGGAAGAGAAACTCATGACGGGGGGTATGCTGATTTTGTTGGAGAGAACTCGAGAGTTTGCTCGCACAAACTGGCAAAAGGCTGTGGCTTTGCATCAAATGGGATGTGTTCTGTTTCAGAGAAAGGATTACAAAGCAGCCCAATTTCACTTCAGGTTAGCTTCAAGCTTAGGCCATGTCTACTCATTGGCCGGGGTATCGAGGACAGAATATAAACAAGGGCAGAGGTATTCAGCATACAAGCTAATGAATTTTCTCATCTCTAATCACAAGCCACATGGGTGGATGTACCAGGAGAGATCTACGTACAATGTCGGAGTTGAAAAACTAAAAGACCTAGAAACCGCATCTGAACTTGATCCAACACTGACTTTTCCCTACAAGTACAGAGCCATGATGAAATTCGAGCAGAAGCATATTAAAGAAGCCTTTGAGGAGGTTGATAGAGTAACTCAGTTCAAGCTTACTACAGATTGTCTTGAACTGAGGGCTTGGTTGTCTTTAGCCATTGGTGACCGTGTAAATTGTCTCAGAGATCTTAGAGCAGTGCTGTGTTTAGAGCCAAACTATGTTTTGTTTGGTGGCAGTATGAGAGATGATTTGATGGAGGCTCTGACTTCGCAAATTGTCGAGGTAGAGAGCGAAGCGGAGTGTTGGGTGAGGCTTTATGAAAGATGGTCAGCCGTTGATGATGTTGGGTCTTTGGCTGTTGTTCATCAGATGCTTCAGAATGATCCCAGCAAGAACTTTCTGAGGTTTAGACAGTCTCTTCTACTCTTAAGGTAAAAAGATTGTTTCCGGTTTCTCAGGCAAACAGTGATTGATGACTTTTTCAGGAGTTGACCAAAGCTACATTGTGTTGTGATTGGACAGGTTGAATTGTCAAGGAGCTGCAATGAGGTGTTTGCGAATGGCGTGGAACTTGGCTACTTCTGAGGCGGAAAGGTTGGTCTACGAAGGGTGGCTTCTATATGACATGGGTTATGTGGACGAAGCTCTTACTAAAGCAGAGAAGGCAATCTCCATTCAACGCTCCTTTGAAGCTTTTTTCCTCAAAGCCTATGTTGTAGCTGACAAGAATCTTGCTCCAGACGAGACCTCTTGCGTAGTTCAGGTTTTAGAGGAAGCTCTCAAGTGTCCTTCGGATGGGCTACGCAAAGGACAGGTTGACATTTCTTTATTCTTCTTGCTCTTTCTCCTTAACACACAGTTTTTCTTATTAGTCTTTTTGTTATGTTTTTGCAGGCTCTGAACAATCTTGGGAGCATCTATATTGATTGCGGGATGCTAGATCAAGCTGAAACCGCTTATAAGAGTGCTCTAGACATCAAACACACTCGTGCACATCAAGGGTTGGCACGAGTTTATTTCCTGAAGAATCAACGTAAAGAAGCCTGCGAGGAGATGACAAAGCTGATCGAGAAGGCGTATAGCAAAGCAGCAGCTTATGAAAAACGGTCTGAGTACTGTGAACGTGAAAAAGCCAAGGAGGATCTTGACATGGCCACCAAGCTCGACCCTCTGCGAACCTATCCCTACAGATACCGAGCTGCTGGTAGCTAACTCTAACCATTCCATGCCTTATTGACATCTTATAAATTCTAGTTAGAGAGTAATTAAAAAACCTATTGTGTGCTTGTGACAGTGCTGATGGATGATCAGAGAGAGACAGAAGCAGTGGAAGAATTGTCAAAGGCAATAACTTTCAGACCGGAACTGCAAACACTGCATCTCAGAGCAGCATTCCATGAGGCCACAGGGAAGCTGTCATTGGCTTCTCAAGATTGCGAAGCTGCTCTCTGTATGGACCCTAACCACACCGAGACGCTTCATCTCTACAGCAGATCCAAGGATCAAGCTTCTTCCATTGGCAATACCATTTTTGGATTAGATTAATTATAAGGTATCAACCACCTTTGCCTCTTTGTACATTTCATTCATATATCAATGTATACCCTTTTTAATTTTTGTCCTTGTACATCAATAGTGTAAAGAACGTTTCATTTATCAGTCTCATCAATGGTTTCTATGCAAAACCAACTTTTTCATATATACAGTATTTAGTCTTTTAATGCTGAGGAAGAAGAAAATGAGCGTCACTTTGCAGTGTCGTTTATGATCTACAGGGGACACCTACAAGGACGGCTTTTATCTCATTAGTTTCCTTCTGTGGATATGATCTCCAGTTCCGTCCACCACCGTGGAGACCGCCTCGGCGTTGCTGCATCAGCTTCTATTCCAGTTATCTCTCTCAGCTTCACCACAACCTCTCTCATTGTTGGCCGCTCAACTGAGCATGGATTCATGCACTGCCTAACCACTTCCAACAGATTCTCAACTACATCCTCCTGAAATGATTTCAGGGTTGGGTCCACAAGATCTTTCCCAGGTTTGGGTTCGAGAAACAAAGATTCTTGGTCAGGGAATTTCCCACTGATGATTTCAATTAACATTGCGCCAAAGTTGAAGACATTGGTCTGGGGATCAAGTGATGAGTATTCTAAAAGGTTCTTGCTCGAGGAGCATTCCTTAGAGGGAGAGATGAAGTTGATGACAGAAAAGTCGGCGACTTTAGCAGCGTTGTCTTCAGCCAAGTAGACAGAAGAAGAATCCAAATTGGTGTGCAAGATGGGTGGGTTGAGATTGTGCATGTGCTCTATACAGTAGGCTATTCCCATGGCAATTCTGAGTCTGGTAGGCCAGTCCAAGTGCTCCGCGTGTTGAGCTGCCATGAAATTATCAGTTCGACAGTTTAAAGATTGGAGTGAATTAAGTTTTTAAAGATTTCTCGAGGGGAGATGGAATCCTCACAGTGAAGATGCTCGAAGAGTGATCCATTGGGAGCATACTCGAACACAAGCATTCGATGGAAGGGCTCTTCCTCGTGGCAATACCCGACCAGATTCAGAAAGTTCTTGTGATCCACCTTGGATAACTTATGCATCTGCAGAAACAGAGGAGAACTATTCTATAATGTTCTTTGTTCAAGAGAAGGACAAACAAGATTCTGATACCTTTTGTAACAGCTGTGTTTCCATAGCGGTGGACCAGTCCGCACGAGAACCAGCTGCTACAGATAGTACAGCGATTTCACCAGTAGACAAAGTCCCTTTATAAATGTTGCTGCCTGAGAAAGAACCAATGATGTTACTGAAATCTTCGCAGGCTGCTTGAAGCTCAGATAACTGCATCCTCGGAACATCTGCTGCAACGTAAAAGTGCAAAAATCAGGAAAACTTAAAGTTATGAAGAGAGAGAATGAAGAGTGTGTTGTTTGCCTGTGACGAAAGCATCTTGAAGCCGACCACTATTGGTCCAAGGTTTGATTGGAATCTTTCGGCTGAGGATAAGAAAGAAGATGATTAAAACCAGAGACACCGTGAACGCGCCCACGACTATGCCGACGATCATATAAACCTTGTGAGAACTCTTTTTAGCTTCTTGAGGAGGCAGAGACGGAGGAAGGGAAGTAACAGGAGGTGGGGTGGGAATGTGTGTTGAATCATCATCACTATGAGGGGGGCTCGGGGGTTCGTCTCCTTCTGGCGGTGAAGGCGTATCTGTGGTACCTTCAGATGCTTCTGGAGATGGTGGGGAGGCCTCCAAGGCAGGAGTGTCGTCTGGAAGAGATGTATCGATCAAGCTGCGACGGTTCCCATGGCTCAAGAAGTGATCTTGACAAGAATCAAAGAGTCGAAGCTGCTCATGCTTATGAACATCTGCGAATTGTTATAATCTAAAACACACGCAAAAGATTGCATACAGAGAGAGATAATGATGATGATGGAAGAAAGTTACCTTGTGTGTTGAAACAAAGACAAAACTTGAGATTCAAGATGAGTAAGAAGATGATGGAGAATGCTGTTTGGAGATGGGATCTCCATTGTTTACCAAAACTCATAGTAGAAATCTTTTGCGTCTTTGTGGGTATTTTCCCTAAAGAAGGAAGGAAGAAGAGGAGTTGTTGAAGTCGTCTTAGTCTTTCAGGACAACCAGAAGACTTATCAACGGTTGCTGCTACTCTTTCAACTTTCTTTAATATTATCATAAATCCACGATTACTTTCCATTAATTTTCTTTTGAAAATAAAAACCAATTCATTTTAAAAACTCAGTACAAGATTTTATCACTGAAATGAAAGGTATAAATAAATTAAATACAAGTTGGAAATTTTACTTGCAATTTCTGTGTCAACTTTTCAGTGTTACTATCAACACTAATCAATTCAACAGAAACAAACGTAATTCATAAAAGAGCTGCATATGACTTTTCATTAGACGTAAATAAGATGATTTGGAATAAAAAGGCCTCCATATTTTCTTGATCCCACTTCCAAATTTAATGTCTTTGAAACAGCATTAAAATCGTGTAGCAAATAAAAAAAGCAAAACTCCAAAGTCAATTCATTTATAATCATTTTCATTAATAAAGGTGTTAAAATGTTTAAATCGGAAAACAAGACACGGCTACTCGATTGGCTTCATGGTCTAAGCAGCCATGGGTTAGTGGTTGTATGTCACCACCAGACTTCGAGTTATTGTACACACACATAAAATGGAAAATCTCTATAAAAGTAATTCAGAACCAACTAGAAAAGGTATTATAAAATACCTTATATATTTTATTTTTTTCCTAACAATACTTATAATTTTGGAATTATAGTTATATAAATCAGGACTAGTTAAATAGCAAAAAAAAAGGCATTTTCAACAAAATTTTAGCTAATACAAATATACAACCAGTTTCATAAAATCTAACATCTCATGTCTAAAACATAATAAAAGGGTAAAAATAGCACATGTATTATTACTAAAGAGACGATTCACAAATTGAAAACTTGATGAATTCTTATTCTTTGAGTGGTTCAATTTAATCCGAATAAAAAGAATAAACGGTGGGAATTTTTTCAAATTTCTTTTAGTATACTATTTTTTCTTAGAAAGAATTTTAAAACTACCAGTTTTAGTGTATCATTTTTCAAAAATATCATGGAAAGAAATAAAATTTTTCAAAATACCACTATTTAAATATTAATTCATAAACCGTAAAATCATAAACCCCAAGTAGTCTTTCAACTCCTAATAAACCTTACCCCCATAATATATAAACTCTAAATACCACACAATTAAACTCTAATATTTGTTAAAAATTAAACTCTCATTATATAAGATTTAACTCTAAATCTTAAACTCTAGAAACCCTAAGTCAATCAATCCTAAACTTTATAATTTTACTAAACTCTACGTTTTAAAGTCCTAAGCCATAGAAAATTTGTAATTTGTAATAAAAAATAATTTCTGTAAATGATGATAGTTTTGCAAATATACCAAAAATTAGCGTTTCAAAAATGGTATTTATTAAATATATATATTTTTTACGCTTTTATTGTTCTGTCGATCATATTTGTTCACAAAAGATTTCAAGATTTGTGAATTGGAACCATTCACCAAAAACGATTCCTTTTTGTTGGATTACGGGAACTCACCGAGCAATTTACTCAACGTTTGGAAGGAAACAAAAACTATGCATTGTAACACTCATTGAAATTTCTTAGATACGTTAAATAGAGAAGACTATTTATTTAGTCTCGAAGATGCTCGTCGAGGTTTTCTTGGGTCCACCACAATTGTCTTTCCCAAGTGACAAATTGTTATGTTCCAAAACAGTAACGTGGTTGGAAACATACGAAAACTATGAGATTTGTAAGACATCCGAAACGAGCGGTTGTTCAGTCTAAGCAAATGATCTTGGTCAGTCGATTTACTGGGCTTTAAAAAGTGAGAAGAGTATACAATTTTTATTGTCGGCCCATGAAATTTAAAAGCCCAAGACACCTCTACACCCATTCCCTTCATCATTAGATTGGTAGTATATAAAAAATATTTCAAACATACATAAGGCTAAAATGCTAACACATTGCCTATAGTTCGAACATTAGCATTTTCTTAATACTACTTTTGCAATTAACACCTTGTGCAATGATTATAACCATCCCATCTTGACGATTTAAATCTATAGACCTTAATGACATAAACATCATCAGTCTTTGACAGCAAATAAATCATTCATTCAAGATTAAAAGAAAAAACAAATGATAGCTACTTAGCTGCTAATCACGTTCACATCACACATACAAATCTAATGATTCTTTTTCTTCTTCTCTCTTTAACTAAAACAACAATCTGAAACTATTACCTCTTCCATTTCGAATTTTAGAAATTGGAAATTAGCGAAATTGGAAATTAGTGAAACAGATGATAAACAAAAACAAATAAAAATCTAAGCAATCGTCGGATTAGGCGTGAGATGGTGCGGAAAGGAACAAGATGAACACCTGACGAGACCATTCTCATTACACGCCGTGCACGTTCGGAACCCTAGCTTCTCCGTATGCACCTTATGGCTACCGTGACAAACGCCGCACGGCATGAATCTATGACCTCCGCAAATCTCACACACTCCGATCTCGATTTTCGGTAAATCCTGTACCAGCTTCTTCAATTCTCCGATTTCGTTAAGCTTCCTCACCTCCTCCGCTCCTCCGATGTATTTCCCTCCGATGAACACGCGTGGAACCTTCGGTGGTGTTGATTCTAACTCTTTGGAGGAATCTCCGAAGATCCGTTGTAACTCGGAGGAGAAGGAAGCGTCCATGGAGAGATCTCGTTCGTCGATTCGTACGGGGAAAGAGCGGAGGATCGTGGTGACGGATTTACAATCTTCGAAGGTTGGACGAATGACGCGGAGGCTTGTGAAGTAGACGACGATGCTGGTCTCAGATCCGGGGATCGAAATACGCACATCTGGTTCCGGTTTAGGTTTGAGAAGAGGCTCGGAATCTGCGCGGAGGAGGTTGGTGTTGTTAGATTGACGAGTAGGCCAAGATCGGAGGATTAAATTGGAGGCGCAGACGCGGTGGAAGACTCGAGAGACGTTTGTTGGAGAAGGAGAAGGAGAGGAAGAGGATTTGTTTTCGTCGGTGAAGAGATTAGGGATGTCTTTGAAGGAGGTGGGAGAGTAGGTGTCGTGAATTTTAACCGACGATTTACGCCACGGCCGCCACATTGACGGTGTAGGAAACGGCGGAGAAACAAAGTTTGGAATGTAATTAAGGTTTCTCTTTGGATTCTTTTGCAGAGGAAATGGAGTTTTTTTTTTGGGAAGAGAGAAGAGGGTGAGGGATTAAACTAAATGGGTGGAAGGAATATATTTTTTTTGTTTGGAATTGTTAAATTTCTCTTTTTATTTTGAGTTTTTTTTCTTATTTTTGTTCTCAAGCATTTTGCTTGTAAGTTAAAAACATTGGTTGTGAGGAAAGAAGGTGAAAATATAAACGTTACTGATTATAATTAGGTGGAAGATAATTAGATGCTAATTATAGTTGTTACTCTTGTTTAATGTTTTCTCCATTTTCCAAGATGTGTAGAATTCAACATCACACATTTTTAAAGGAGGTTGGGAATTAGTACATGATAACTCTCTCCCTCTTTCTCTTTTTCTTCCGAACATGGATTTGATTAGTAAATCTAGCCTAAGCAATTCAATACCACGGTATTAGTTATTATTAGTGGCGGATCTAGAATTTTTTTTTGTGTGAGGCATAATATTATTTTATTTTAATTAAAAATAAATTTAAGTTTACATTTTAATTGTTTTGTATTAATATTATTTTGTATAATATTTAAGGAACAAAAAAATGTAGTGCACACATTCTCTGATAATAAATGAATAAGTTAGATTTTGTTTCAAAAGGAAAGAAAAAAATAAAACAAAAAACTAACTAAGGAAAAGAGGAAGTTGAAATACACAAATTTTGGAAAAACAACATATTGACATATTTTAATCACTAAAATTAGAAAACTCAGAAATAAATATAGTCAATGTGCATTAAATTGATTACTACGAGTACTTGAAGTAACCACATGAGATGCAAATCACTCAGGAAGACACAAGGAAAACTAAATTATATTTTATAACTAGAGGTTGATCCGCGCTACGCGCAAAATATGTTAATTTTATTTATTTCATTTGATTTGTTATTGAGATAACAATATCCCAGAATTTTTTTGGTAATTGTAGTATAGTTTTGGAGCATTTTTTCTTATGTTATTTTAAGTTTTTTTTTATGATATATAGTATTTACAATTTACTATTTGACAATGTATTGTATGACTGTAAAATTTGATATAGTAGAAATTTCTATCATTATATCTATCCTACGTCATTTTGCTAAGATTTTTAATCACTGTTTTAGTTATAAATAAACAAAATTCATGATCACAAACTAAAACAGTAAATTATCTTATCCCTGTTTTATCATTTGTCTTTCATAAGATAATTAATTATTTCTAAATACAGTGTCTAATATCCTATTAGAAATTAAAATTATTATTTATTTTCTTACTATCATGAAAATTTTAAATACTTGCTAATTATTTTGATATTTGTAATTATTTTTAAGATCGTTTTTCGACATATTTAAATTTGTTCAATATATATCATCGGAGACATCAAAAGATTGATTGTCTCTATAGTCATTTTCCATTTATATTTGTTATTTTATTTTCCTAAGTTTTGAAGACTTTTTCTCTTCCCACTTTGTTTCAGTTTAACCGCAATGTATTAACAGTACATTGATCTATGAATGGATACATATCAAATAGACTCATATTATTATGGAGTTTAACCACATATACCCACCTTTTTATACCCTTAATCACATATATCCACCTTCCTTCAATTTAGTCACATTTCCTTGTAAAAAATCTAAAATACCACTATTTAAATATTAACTATTTAAAAGGTTTTAAGGTTTAGATTCTAGATTTTAGGGTTTAAAAACCCTAATACCTAAAATCTTAAAGCCTAAAAAGTCTTTCCACCCCTATTAAACCCTAAACCCCTGAAATCTAAATCTTAAATTCTAACAATTAAACTCTAATAGTTACTAAAAATTAAACCCTAATTATTTATGGGTTTAACCCTAAATCCTAAATAAATCATAAATTCTATAATTTTACCAAACCCTAAATCCTAAAATAATAAATCTTAAACAAATTTATCATTTGTAATAAAAAATAGTTTTGGTAAATGAAATGTCTAATGATATTAAAATAAAAGGGGTGGATATATGTGATTAAATAAATGGTGGTGGGTATATGTGGTTAATGGGTATAAAAAATTTGGTATATGTGTTATTCTTTCTATTATTATAGTTTGTGTCTTTAAGTCAATTTGGTTTAAATATTTAAATATATTGACATGAACTTTCATTAATTTAGTAGTTTATGATTTGTGTAATATAAAACAAACAAATGTTTATAAAATATAACATATTTTAAAACTAAACTTAGTGTTTTTTAATAACCATCATAAATGGTTGCCAATTTTTTTTATATTGATGATTAATATTTTTGTTTTGTAAAATATCTAATATGTTTTACACAATTAAATGTTTTTATTATCAGAGAATATCGTTTGGGGTTTCAAAATATCTTTTCTCTCTCCCCAATTACATGAGTTAATAGTGGAATTTTGAGGTTGAAAATTTAACGGAGATAAGAAGATGTGGTTATTTACACTTTTTTTTGGTTTTCTCGTGTTTCAAATATTGAATATATAATATATTTCACACAATTAAATGCTTTTATTATCAGAGAATTTCGTTCGAGGTTTCAAATATCTTTTCTCTCTCCTCAATTACATGAATTAATAGTGGAATTTTGAGGTTGAAAAATTGACGGAGATAAGAAGATATGGTTATTTACACTTTTTTTTTCTCGTGTGTTAAAAATTGTCTACCTTCCCTATTATTCTAGTTATAGTTAAATCAGAGATTTTTTTTATAACGGTTTTAAATGTATAAATCAGAATATCGGATTAACTGATTTCAGTATGTGTGATTTTTAAGTTTTGTACCGAAAGAGTTTAATATAAATATTTATTTCAAGTCATATGATGAATATAAAGGAAATACTTATTTTTTATATTTTAAAATTGAATTTAATATCATTTCTACCATTTTACAATTGATATCATGAATGACTTTTGAAATTCCTTTTGTAATTAAATGCACTGAAACTGAATATGTAATTAATATGTGAAGTATATATTAAATTAATTATTCTATCAAAATTAAATATTGAAAATTTAGAATTTGGAAGGATGTGGCACACATGTGGTTGATGAGGTGTCTTCACCAAAAGAGAGAAAATCTTACTTTATATATATAGATTAGTATAAGGCACTGGCCCCACTCCCCTCCGATGTACATCCGTCACTGACTAGTATTATCTAAAAACTAATATCATCCACTTTTAACATTTTGTTAGAATTTTTTGAAAAATTACATTGATGTTTTTCAGTTTTTTTTCATATTCGAAAATATGCTAATTCAAAACAGATTGTTTGATTCATTCTGTGCGTATTAGAGTTTTGCAATTCGACTAATATAAGCATGTTTTTTTTATTGGATAATCAATTTAAATGATTTTATTTAATTGATAAGTCTTTCTATCTTGATTCTTTGTACCATGACCTCTTTTAGCTACACTAAGTATCGTTTATCGTTTTAAAAATCCCAAAAAGTAATTTAAATTTTTGATAAATAACAATAAACTTTTGAATTGAACTCCCATAGTATAAATAATTTGGTCAGTTGGTTGAAAATGTATAAATTTTTACACTGAGTAGGGGAAATTTCTTCCAGAAAATTAAGAATGTAAATTTATGTTGTGATAATATGTGTTGCAAATAGATAAAAAGCGACAAACGAAACTTTACGGAATATATTTCTTAAAAAAGAAACAATTTAAACTGTAAAATTTTGTATTTTATGCAATTCTAACGAGCGTTAGACAAACATTTTCCACTCTAGAAATTGATCAACTTTAATACTAGTAGTATGGAATCATAAAGGCTCTTGACTCCTCAGTAGTTTAGAGAGTGTCATTCAATCTTCGTATTAATTTTGTCTCGAAGGCAAACACACAACATGTGAATGGTGAAAACAATGAAGTTATTTACAGCTTTTCTTTTATTTTTACTAAAGGTAAAAAAGTTAAGTGCAGTAAATGTTTTGGTATACTACTCTATACTGTAGTACTCGATTGGTTTTCGGTTTTGATAGATACACACACAAAAGTCAAAGAGGAAGCTGGCGAGAAGTGCTGGCTGGTGAATGAGATTTATGTTTATAGCGATATAAATACACCAAAGCTGTATTAAACATGTACGTCTTTGTGGTTATAATTTCAGTATTCAATTTATATCTTGTTTTTAGTATTGTGTTTTTGTCATCTCTTGTTCAATGTTTATTGTAGTATAACAATGAGTAAAACATGTTTCTGTTTTTGTTACTCCGGTAGTTCAGAGTGAATTTGTTGAAAAAGTAGATTAATAAAATCAGTCTTACTTTGTTAACAGTAGTTGTATCTTTTTCTTTTTTAAGAGTTGTTGTGGTAAATAAAAACGTGATGAATGTTGAACGCACATAAACAAAAATTACCTAGAAAACTTACAAAATGTACATAAAAAGGAGTGATGCTATTGGTACCAGAACAGAAAGTAACCCAGACAAATAGAACATGAGGAATAAAAAGTTGAATGGTTATTTAATTATAATGAAATTTATGTATTCTACTCTTGCAAAATGTATAAAATAATTTAATATATGAAACTAAAGAACATGCTAAAATATTTTTAGTTTGTGAGAAACTTAGGGATGTCTTTGAAGGAAGTGGTGGTGGTGGGAGAGTAGATGTTGTGAATTTTAACCTACGATTTACGCCACGGCCGCCACATTGACGGTGTAGGAAATGGCGGAGAAACAAAATGCTAAAACTAGGGTCTCTCTTTGGATTTTTTTTTTTCTTTTTTGCAAAGGAAATGGAGAAGAGAAAAGAGGGGAGGGGTGAGGGATAAAACAAAGTGGTTGGAAGGAAGTTTTTTTTGTTTGGAATTGTTAAATCTCTCTGTTTTTTTTTTGGTTTTTTTTTTCTTTTTGTTCTCAAGCATTTTACTTGTGAGTTTAAAACATTGGTTGTGAGGAAAGAATGTGAAAATTTGAACGTTACTAATTATAATTAGGTAGAAAAATAATTAGATGCTAATTATAGTTGTGTTTTTCTGTTTAAAGCTTTCTCCATGTTCTAAGATGTGTAGATCTATAGTAAAGAAGTAAAGATTGCTAATTTTAAATGTTATAAGTCATAAGCTTTTGTCACCGTATACAAGCGAAAAAACTTATTCGCGAGAGAGATCCTAAAACTTTATTTGGCTATCGAAAATCTGATTCGAGAAACTTAAATTTATGAAACCTCTCTCACATTGAAATTGAGAAATCCTTTTTGGGATCCATTTATGTTTTCGAAGATCAATACAATAAATCTGAGGTAATCTCCACTCTCATCGCGATTGTGATCTGTTTGGATTGTTTCAAATCACAAGCTTCCGCGAGTTGATTTATGATGTATTTGCAGATCTGGGTTTGGTTGTATTTCTGGGTGAATATAACCCATCATGTGTGATCAAAGACCCTTTTTGCTGGGGTCTCTCGTGTTGGGTTTCTTCCTCTTAATTGTACATGGAGAAAGATGCTCAAATTCGAGCTCTTTAATTGGTTACGAGTCTGAATTCAAGATGTTTCAACACCAGCTTCGAGGGGTTTTCACCATTGTCGATGATTGTTCCTTTATGGTTTCTCGTTTCCATATGCTCTCCGGTTCTGATGTTCATTGGTGGGGTGCAATGACTTCTGACTTTGAGAATATGACTAATAATGGCTTTGTAATCTCTGATCACGAGCTTAATTAAACGTTCAATAACGCATCTTTCGTTGTCCATTTGCTGGACAATGTTACTTGGGATAAGTTACGGGTGATCTCGGTTTGGGATTTACCTACTGCTTCTGATTTTGGACATGTTCTACTATCCAATACCACGAAATCAGATTCTTCTACTCAATCACCTCCTTCAGAGAGTAAAGATGGTGATCAGGGGAAATTGAATAGCAGTAGCAGTGAGGCCTATAAGGCTCCTACCATGTTTGATAATTGTAAGAAGCTCTCAGATAAGTACAGGCTCAGGTGGAGCTTAAATGCAGATCAAGGTTACGTTGATATTGGTCTAGAAGTTACAACTGGTTTACTGAACTACATGGCGTTTGGTTGGGCTAAACCCAATACTACATCCAACCTGATGTTGAATGCTGATGTTGTGGTTACTGGTATTAGGGAAGATGGTTTCCCGTTTGCTGATGATTTTTATATTACAAAGACCACTGTATGCTCTGTCAAGAATGGTTCTGCTTCTGGGGTTTGTCCTAACTCTGTGTATGATGAAGGAACAAGTTTAGTTGGATCTACGGTGAATAACACAAAACTGGTAAATGGACATAAGATAGATGGAGTTTCGTTTGTTAGGTATAGGAGACCGTTGAACGATAGTGATAATAAGTACGATTTTTCTGTAAATTCTACTGACAACCTGACAGTTATTTGGGCACTTGGAGTGATTAAACCACCAGATGTTATTAATCCTTACTATCTCCCCGAGAATCACGGTGGTGTGGAATCAGAAAACTACGGGCATCTTTCCCTTAATCTTTCGGATCATATTGATGAATGTTTGGGACCACTGGATGCAGACAATAAGTATGATCAAGATGTGATCATTGCTGATGCCAACGCACCTCTTGTTGTCACTGCTGGACCATCTGTGCATTATCCGAACCCTCCAAACCCTTTGAAGGTGTTGTACATTAACAAGAAAGAAGCCCCAGTGTTGAAAGTGGAAAGAGGTGTTCCTTTGAAGTTTTCAATAGAAGCAGGGCACGACGTTTCTTTCTACATAACTTCGGATTTTCTTGGTGGTAATGCTTCTCTAAGGATTAGAACTGAGACGATTTATGCAGGTGGGCAAGAAACTCATGGTGTTGTGGCTAGTCCGTTAGAGCTGGTTTGGGCTCCTAATAGAAATACACCTAACCAACTCTATTACCACTCCATTTTTCAAGAGAAAATGGGTTGGAAGGTTCAGGTTGTTGACGGGGGACTTTCGGATATGTACAACAACAGTGTTAATCTTGATGATCAGCAAGTTAAGTTCTTTTGGACCATCGTAGGGGATTCAATATCGATTGCAGCTCGTGGTGAGAAGAAAAGCGGGTATCTTGCAATTGGTTTCGGTAGTGAAATGACAAATAATTATGCTTATGTTGGTTGGTTTGATAGAAACGGAACAGGGCATGTAAATACTTACTGGATTGATGGAGAATCCGCTTCCGCTGTGCATCCCACAACCGAGAATATGACATATGTGAGATGCAAATCAGAAGACGGAATCATCACGCTGGAGTTTACCCGCCCCATGAAACCGTCTTGCAGTCATCGAGGTCAACCTGAATGTAAGAATATGATCGATCCTACAACTCCTCTTAAAGTAATATGGGCAATGGGTGCTAAATGGACATATGGTCAATTGACTGAGAGAAACATGCATTCAGTTACAAGTCAGAGACCTGTTCGCGTAATGTTAACACGTGGATCTGCAGAGGCTGACCAGGATCTAAGACCAGTCTTAGGGGTTCATGGATTCATGATGTTTCTTGCTTGGGGAATCTTGCTACCCGGAGGGATATTATCCGCTAGATACCTGAAACATATCAAAGGCGATGGTTGGTTCAAGATTCATATGTACCTTCAATGCTCTGGACTAGCAATTGTCTTCCTCGGCCTCCTCTTTGCAGTAGGTGAACTTAACGGTTTCAACTTTAGTTCAGCACACGTCAAATTTGGTTTCACAGCCATAGTTTTGGCTTGCGCTCAGCCCGTGAATGCTTGGCTAAGGCCTCCAAAACCCAGTCAAGGACAATTAATGTCTTCGAGACGGCTAATGTGGGAGTATTCTCATTCAATCGTTGGTCAATCAGCTGTTGTAATAGGAGTTATCGCATTTTTCACTGGAATGAAACATTTGGGAGAACGGAATGGAACTGAAAACGTGGATGGGCTTAACTGGGCACTAGGGTTATGGGTGTTCTTAGGTGTGGTTATTGTTGCTTATTTAGAATACAAGGAACGAAGAAGGAGAAAAGTGAGTAATCTGAGCAGAGGGAACTGGGTTATGGGGAATGTTGAAGAAGATGATTCGATTGATCTTATAGACTCAAGAGGAGGTTTCAGAGATAAAGATGATGAAGAAGGTACAAATGGAGGAGGGAGAGTGGAAATTCAGTTAGAGCCGTTGAAGTAATAGTGTTTTTTGTTTTTAGATTATTTTTTTGTTTTTATTTTTCTCACATTACCAAACAAAAACATAAAACAAGGGGAGTTTTGTCTTTTACAGTTTTACTTTATAAATGCAACGGTCCATATATGTATTTAGACAAGAATGTTGTATTGCCTCTGAACGTGGTTCAGTCTCATACTATCCAAATCAGTCTCATACTTTGCATTACCTGTTAACATGGTTCAGGCTTCAGATCCCAGTCCTTTTTGAATTTCAAAGATGAAACTAGTTCCTTAACTAGCAAATGAACAAAAATTTGAATTTTAGATGTCTTTACGATTAATCTTTTTAGGAACACTTTTCATAACAAAAGAAATTGGCGGAATTTCCACGACAAAAAAGGTGATGCATGTGATCCCTCCAAATAGGAAGAACTTGGAACTGATCTCTTCATACAAGAAGAAATTGGTGGGAGCCATCATATAGGAAGAAATTGGTGGTTGTACAATTTAACATCTTCCTCCTTTTTTAATATGAGAAGTGATACAAGATTGTGAATTGCAAAACACGTTAATGTGTTGGATACCCATAGTAGAGACTACAATAATAGTCGATTCGATGGCTAATGCATGTGCGATTGACATCGAGGATACATGTTGGGGCTAAAATTCACAAATCTAAAACTTGTCAAATGAAATTTTTAGGGATCGTCGACTTTCGATGGATGAACCGCTTGAAAAGTAAAAGAGACAGAGCAAGGAAGGAAGTATGGTCGTGGGGTGGTTGACTCGCTCAATCGGAGGACGAATAAGAGTGTTTGAATCTGTCAAACAATCGGATCCGTAGCTTCACAAGCAAAATAAATTCTAGTCTTAGTAAGATCCATAATCATAATATTGCACTAATCTCTCCCGAAACATCGCCAAATTGATGTTGTTTCTAGCACACAATTAAAACTTGTACTAACTCACAACTCATTTGAGTAGTTGGAGTAAAGCTTCAATATTGAACCCAAATGAAATGTAGGATATTGCACTTGAAGAAGAAAATATGGGGATTCATGCTCTCACTATAAAGAAAGCTCCGACTCGACAGTAATGGAAGCCATCAGAAGACTTTTCAATTTAAACTATTGATACCCAAAACTTATGGCGGCGAGCAAAGCATGAAAATTCATAGGTAGTTACTTGCATGTATATTAGACTACTGTTATATTCAACGCTATGATTTGATAATTTATATCTTTTTTGTATAAATATAAGCATATAAATGGTTTGGAGGAGTAAGGAGCTATATAAGAAGGTTGGTAATATTAGATAATAAGTTGAAAACTTGATAATGAAAATAAGTTCTTGAAAGATGTTTCTCAAAAAAGATGTGGAAGCAAAATGAAGGAAAGAGAAAAATGAAAATAATAGATGAAGCAGAGTTGAAGCAACTGGAGGAACATGAAGATGCTCTTGGGATGTATCCGGAATAAGAGATAATTATGGGTCAGTGTAGGGAAGTAGAAGGGTCGATGAGGAAGAGAGATTTTGCCGGAAAGAAAAAAATAAATATAAAAATAAAAAGGTAAAAAGGATAGAATGTATATTTTTTAGATGGATACTAAGAGGAACTTAGTCAGTGGAAGAATGTTAAGAAGGAGAAACTGATGAAGAAGTTATTTTCTGCTAATGGTTTTAAGGAAGGAAAAGAATGTTCATTAAATATGAAAGGCCTTAAATTGAAGTATAATAAAATGATAAAATATTTGTATAATGACAAGCATTATGGTATGGAGTTCTCGAGTTTGAACCGTGGTGACGATGATGGTAAGAGACCAAAATTTGATAATAAAGATGAATTGCTTGGACCAAATGGATTGGGATCTGATTCAGGGTAGAGATGGTCAACCAAAAAAAAAAAAAAAAAAAAGGATTTAAAGTATGTAAGAGAGGAGGCACAGAGAGAAAAAAATCATATACTGTACAAAAATCTAGGGAAGCTCTAATAAAAGAGAGTAAAAAGCATTTGTATACTACAAGAGAATTGAAAACTAAGTATCAGTATGTGAAGGACATCGAAACAACTGGAAATAATTAAGATATTTTTCTTACATGACAAAGTCAAAATAATACACCATTCAAGAAGATGATCTTTAAGTGGAAAATGATTAGGAGGTGAATTTAGCAGACGAGGAAGTTGAGTTTGAGACAAGTAAAATATCAAGAAATAAAAAGGAAAGGATTTAAGTAAAGAATAAGTTGTGGAAGCCCTTGTGGCCTAGTGGTTGGTCATGGGTTCAGTAATGCTTCTACACTAGGAAGTCCGAGGTTCAAAACCCAATTAATGCGATTTATTGATAATTATGCAAGATTAATAGGAGACAAGATTACGACCAGGACTTGTAGTCTAGTGGTTTGTGCTAGTGATGTCACTGTGTCACCGCCTGGGTTCGAGTCCAGCTTAGAGCATATTATTGTTGTTGACAAAAAAAAAAAAAATAGGAGACAAGATTACAAGAGATCCTTAGCGTTGAACAAGTAAAACCATGGATCTATAAAGATCGGCTAGCCTTGATCGTGGTATAATCGTTTATGTAACAGATCTCACAATAATTTGTGAAAAATTGGTAACTTATGGGAAGACAAAAAAAAAAAAAAATGCAAATGAAATGGACATGTTTTTACTTTGTTTCAATGTTTCAAAAATTTAGGCATTTGAAAGTTTGGATTTTAAATGTTAAATGGTGACCAAAAGAAAACTTAACGTTTAGTGATACTTTTAGATAAAGAGAGAATATAAAGAAATGTGACTAGCTAAAAACATTAACTTAAATTGTGAAATGATCTTAGTATAGTGGCAGGTGACAGAGTCGATATTTTTACCGTTTTTATCATAGATTTTTGTTTTTTTATAACGAAACCAAAGAACCCATGTATGAAACTGGTGATTTAACTTTTTTGTGTTTTCAAATTGTTTTTGAGAAAACAAGGCTTTTAGGTGCTTAAATAGATACTTTTCTCCAAATGCAGCAATCCAACACAAGAAATTTGGGCACAAATGAAGATGTTGTGCATTTTGGATTGAAATGCAGCTTTGAGCCAACCAAGTCACGTGAAGCAGTTGTCGCATGGGTTTGGAATCAAATCATTCGGCCTCGTAACCAAGGAGAAAAGACCCAGTCGTTGAAGAGATATCTTTCTAAAGCCCAAAGCGTATCAAAACTCATTCGATCAAATTACCTTCCTACAATCGATCGAATGGAGAAGGATAAATATGAAACCATCCCAAGATATTAAGTTGATATTCAAGAGCCTTTGGAATCATTTGGTAAGATTCAGTAGTTATCCAAGACACGTTTTTGGATAAGATTCGATCGAATGTCCCTAGATTCGATCGAATCATAAGGATAAATGCAATCTTTCTTGATCATTATCTCTGAATCAAATCATTTATTCTCTCAACTTCTCAACCTCTCTCTCTCTCTCTCCCTCTCTCTCTCTCTCTATTATAAATAGCTGAGAGCCACGACCAGAGAAAAACGCACACTTTTCAAAGCATTCAGGCGAACCAGTTTACTAGTTTTCATATTCTCTTTTGTTCTTCATTTTCTTTGAGATTCTACTTTCAATTGTTGTTAAAAGGGAAGTGTTTATCCCCTGAATTTATATTTGGAGAAGTCCTCTGAACCATTTTTACTTAATTTATATGATATCATTTTCTGTTATTTCCATGTTTATTATCAGCATGTTTCAAGTGTTGTCAAAGGGAGAATTGTTCATCCCATGTCTTTGATTTGGAGAAGTCCTCTGAACCCTTTATGCTTGATTTATATGATAACATTTTCTATTGTTTTCATGTTTATTATCAGCATGTATGAGTAGTTACTTTGTTCGGAATAAGGTTTGTTAATGGGAATCATGTTTTGGTGGATAAGCAATAGAGTTTATAGCATGACTATTTATAGTTTAATTTCTTATGACGGAACATAATCTGATCTATATTAACTACGGCTAAGAAACAATTAGAGTATGTCAATCTGAACACTGATTTTGAAAGCTCTAATGTCCACTCTCGGATGAACAATTGGTTTCTTGAACTTAAGGACTAGACTGGGACCGAAGGGGCGAAGCAATATTTTATATTAACATGGAACTCGCTAAACTAGATCGGCTAAGTATAACAAAGGATAGTCGAAAGATAGTGACTTCAAGGTCTATAGATTTACTAATTTTTTTTGCATAAACTACTACCCTGAATAATTTAACTATGATCCCTGCAACATTCCTAAATTCCCAACGTTGTATTTATCGATTTATCTCACTTTTGTTTCAGATTACAGACGGTTTCATTCGATTGATTAATCAGGTGTTTGATCGATCGTTAATTAATTCGATTGAATCAGTCTCACAGAACCCTTTTATTGCTACTTACGTCGAGTGAATTCAAGTTTGCTATTGTGTGCACTTGCTCTTTGTGGATTCGACCCCTCAATGGTATTGCGGACGCCTATGCGCTTGCAGGACCTATTTTGGGTGAAAACTTATTCCCCATCAGCAGGTGGTAAGTCCTCTGAGACTAGGCACCATCACACCCATGACCAAGTCTCACTGCCTACAGAGTGTATAATGAAATTTTTTCTAGAAACTTTAACCGAACGTCGCTTTTTCACGAAACCCTGAGAACTTCACGCTAGAGGACTTAGCACAATCATCCTTAGCCTTTTGCTTGTCTCCAGTTAGAGAATTTTCTCTTCTTCCTTCCTAATTCTTAGTACAGAAAGAACTCAGTTGATCAAGACAATAATCATCAGAGCCTTATACAAGGTGACAAAAACTCTAAATCTATAATAACTTAGAAGATCAAACTGCATCAACTTGATAGCTTTTACCAGAGAGAAAATTAAGCCTATAATCGAATTAAATTAAAAAATGCAAAGATTTAATCTCTACATGGAAAAATGATCTCTCTTATCTACGTGCTTTAGAGTTGCTTATTTGTTATTTTACTGTATCAGTTTTCACCACATCTTACAAAATATTCAAGTTGTGTTTTCACACGGTTAAGAAACTCATGTGTGTTGATTTCCCAAATAAATTAAAAGGAGATTTGATATGTCGAGTGATTGATCGTATCATTTTTTTTCCAAGTGTGTGTGGACAAATTTGCCATATAATAATGTTGTTCAATATCGTGAGAGGTCAAACAATTTTTAAAGATATCCTAACAATTGATGGGAGGATTTTTCAATCTAATAAAAACGAATGTTATGCACTAGGTTTGGTTGAGTAACTTTTGGCTTTTTTGGTTTTTATGTTGTTATTTACATTGGTTTGGTTTAAGTTGAGTATTTGTCTAATGTTAAAACATTTTACATTTAACTAATTTATTATGAATGTATTTTAAATAATTATCCCGCGCTTTAGCGCGGGCACCATCTAGATATAATTCAATAGTGTTGCAATTATGTATCACTGTTTACCTAGGGTTGTTTACTAAAGAAAATTACTTGCTTACTTATATCATCTTTTTGCATATGTTGTTATTTGGCGAAAAATCTTTTTAAAAGTCAAGTGTTTTGATTATAAAATAATATTAAAAAAGGAAAAAAAAACCAAAGTCATGAATTATTTAGATTTTCTGCGCGGAGAATCACTGTGTTTATTAGTTAATTTCCGCGTAACATATGATCGCTACAAAAGAAATAGTATTAACCCTGTCTAGCGTATGATAAATATATTAATAAATAATATATAATCGTTAAATGGTTATAAGAAACATATAAATAAAGCCATGTTATTTTGCTCTACAATTATTTTCAACACAAATGTTGACATCTCCTCTTCCATTTTTCGCTACATATATTAAGTTCGATTCCGAGCTCGATTTATCAATCTCCCACTGTGAGAGTCGCCTGAGTTTTATCAATCTCCCACTTTTTAGAATTTAGAGTTCGTTTAGAGAACCATGGTTTATGGTTAAAACCTTGTATGGTTAGGGTTTAATGTTATTTTGGTTTAAGATTTAAGGTTTTAGGGTTTCAACCCTAAACCCTAACAAAAAAACACTATAAGAGATTTTAAATATTTAAAATGGTAATTTACTTTAGAAAATGTAAAAAAAAAAGATAGTCCTTTAGGATTTAGAGTTCGTTTAAGATTTAGAGTTAAAACCTTATATGATTAGAGTTTAGTGTTACTTGAGTTTAAGATTTAAGATTTTAGGGTTTAGATTTAAGGTTTTAGGGTTTAGATTTAAACATGAAGACTCATGAGGAAATTTCAATAAGAGATTTCAAGGAAGCAGCTGAAGAATTCAAATGGAAGCATGTTTTACATATTATGTGACATGTTTTATATAAATTGATAATATGTATTCGTGGTATATGATACACAAAGTTTTACCCTATGTATTTCTAACTGCAAATGCACATCAAATATCAATTATACTTAAGGATTGAATCCACAAAGACCGAATAAATATGCAACTAGTTAAATAAAACTCTAAATTAATGCAAGGTGATTGGTTTTAAAGATTAACTGACTGAGGCTGACACTAAGTGATTTTAAGTGGTTTAAATCAATTAAAATAAACGCTAGGCTTTGGGAGCTTCAGCTAAGACTCAATTCTGAAACCTAAGACGAGCAGTGTCGATCGACACTGGTGTGGTGTCGATCGACACCCTACGGGCAAAATTTATGGAAATCTTAACTCTAGAACATGAATAATGGACGGATTTGATTAGTAACTCTATATCACGGTACTAATTAGTATCATCGAAAATTGGTCGTGTTTCAACATTATGTTAAAAAATAATTCGGAAAACTACATTGACGTATTTCATTTTTCTTCATATTTAAAAAATATTAATTCCAAACAGATTGTTTGATTCGTTCGATGCGTATTAGAGTTTCATGACCATGTAAACATGTTTTATCTTATTGGGTAATCAATTCGGGTGATACTATTTAATTAAAATGTGATTGCTAAATAAAAAAAAAGTAACGTCATGAAAATGATACATTCAATTTATTGTATCTTATTTTTTTTTGTGTACATGATCTATTTTAACTATTCTAATATCGTTTTTAAAAATCCCAAATAGTAATTTAAATTTTAATAAATAACATGAAACCTTTTGAAAATAGAAACTTTTGAATTGAACTTCCATTGTATAAATAATCTGGTCAATTGGTTGATAATGTATAAATTCTTACATTGAGTAGGGAAAATTTCTTCCCAAAAATTAAGAATGTAAGTTTATGTTGTGATCATATGTGTTGCAAATAGATAAAAAGTGACAAACGAAACTCTACGGAACAATCTAAATTGTAAAATTTTGTATTTTAGGCAAACATTTTTCACTCTTGACTCCCCACTAATTAGAGGGTGTCTTTCAGTCTTCGTATTAAATTTGTCTCGAAGGCAAACGCACAACATGTGAATGGTAAAAAAATGAAGAAGTTAATTAGAGATTTTATTTATTTTTATTAAAGGTAAAAAAGTTAATTACAGTAATTTTTTTTTGTTATACTACTCTGTACTGTAGTACTACTCGTTTGGTTTTCAGTTTTGATAAATACACACAAAAATCAAAGAGGAAACTGGCGACAAGTGCTGGTTGGTTAATGAGATTTATGTTCATAGCGATATAAATACACCAGAGCTGTATTAAACACGTACATCTTTAAGGTTATAATTTCAGTATTCAATTTGTATCTTGATTTTTTAATGTTGCGTTTTTCACCATGTTTCCTTTTTTGTTACGACGGTATTTCACAGTGATTTTGTTGAAAAAGTTGTCGTGGTTTTTAACAAAAATAAAAGAGTTGTCGTGGCCTGTAGTAAATAAAAACGTGACGAATGTCAAATGCACATACACAAAATTACATACTAGAAAACTTGAAAAAATGTGCATAGAAAAGAGTGATGGTAGCAGAAGAGAGAGTAACTGAAACAAATAGATACTGTTCTTAATTATATATATTCTTATATTCAATTATATATAAACATGTATGAATTATGTTACAGATATATACAATAATTTTAATATATGAAAATATGTAACCAAAGAACATGCTAATTTATTTTTAGTTTGTGAGAAATTGTGATGTGGTATATAATGAACAAATTTATTGATTTCAGTTGGAATCATTCATTTAAAAAAAATCTTGGTGGAAAAACTGTATAAAAGATATACAAAAAGATAGGAAAACTTATTAAAGTAGTTTAATAAAAAATAAAAATAACAATTGTGTAAATGGGTTCATTAGTATAATTAGATAAAAGAGTAGTACAAGATTATAAGAAATTAGGATCCTTGCGGTGATTGAGTTTCAAAAAGCTCCGACCTTCTTCTAACTTTTGACTGGTTTAAGTATCTTAAACTGCCACTTAATTTTATGGGTTGTGGCTTCCTCTTGCTTTTATGCTGTTGGTTTGTTGTCCTATTTTTGTGTTAGTTTGGATTTTTTTAAAATTTTGGTCATTTCAGTTTAGTTTATAGTGTAAATGTTTGTGTAATATTGTATCTGTATGTTTCTTAAGTTCTAATAAAAAGGTTTAGATGAAAAAGAAAAAAAAAACAAAAAATTATGATAGAGGGATGAAGTAAGAGTAAAGTGGAATAATCACGTGAGTCGGGACCACCCAACAAAATGATTACTGTAACATTGTAACAACAATACAACTAAAGTTACACTATTACTTTAAGAAAACTTATTTACATATATATATATGCAGAGTTTAGTGTTAATTGCTACGAAAAATACCTATTTTTTAATGCCAATTTTGTGGTTTATTGTTTAATAAAGTTTTTTTTTTATAGTATTAGTAGACAGACATACAGAACCCAAATTTTTAAAAACTGAGATTAATAAAGAGTAAGAGCTAAAAAGCAAGTACAAAACTAAAAAGGTTGAAATCTAGTTAAGAATCAATAATTGTGGATTGAGGAGGGTGGTACAACGAAAAGGGCACGTGGAGTGGTGGATTCTGCAAAGCATCACGTGTGTCCACCACTTTGACCAAAGCTAAAGATGAAATGTCTTCTTCTCTTCCTCAGAATCCAATATACATTATACGCGCTCCCCTCAATTATGTTCTTTCACATGTGTGTTGTATTCATGGGCTTATTGGTTTGATTTGTGATGGGCCTGTCAAACAACCCAAATCCTATGAAGTGTTTGCAAAAAACTGTTGTGCTCTGTATGTGACTTTGATTGTGAATTAGTAATCTGTTTATGTAATGCTCACTTGTTAGTTCTTAGAAGAAGAAATCCACATGTTCGCCGATAGATTATAGAAAAGTATTAGAGGAATCATTCTACATACTAATCATAGATATGCACTAGTCATATTTTACTACTGTTCACTGTTACTCCACAGTGTTATTGCAAGTGGTTAAAAATGAGCAAGATGATAATTATTCCACTAGTTGAGGCACCAGTTTCGGTCTAAAGCCGACAAGTAAAGGTGGGTCCTCGAGGTTAGCCACAAGGCCCACAACACAAGTATCAATCAAAACCTATACTAACCCTTCCTCTTTTATGTCCTTATCTCATCTGTTTACAAACCAAGTCTTATCAGCATTATTATGATTAATACCTACTCAATAATTACCACTTTTCTTAGTGTTACAACCTGAATGTACAATATGATCTTACTACATAAAGACCAAACTTAACGTGAAATGGCACGGAGCAATGTGCAATGGATATCGCTGAAGTTTGGGCGTTTGGATGGAGAGTTGTTCCAGCAATTGATCATTAGAGCCCTCAGGGCTTGCGGGCACTCCTTTGGGATCTCCGGTCTAAGGCCACAAGCCGCAATTCCAACAGCTGCCTGTACTGGCGAGCAAGACGCATAAGCCGCCTCTCCTGTCACCATCTCCCACAATAGCATCCCAAAACTATAAGCATTGCTCATCCAAGTCTCTGTCGTGTTCTCTGGATCACCAGCTATTATCTGCTTTCAACCATGTCACAGAAAAAACAGGTATCATTTTTACAGGTTTCATCAAATGAAAACAAGTAAGTTTGCGTTCAGATCCCCGGATTGAGCTAATGTGCTTTACTATGTAAAACCAAGGGGGTAACAACTAGTGTGCTTTAGTAGAAATGAGTGGACCATTAATTATAGTATTTGACAAAGCTAGAAGGCGTAACATACAGTGATTTAAAGCACTGAGTGCATGTATAATTAGTGTAAAAATAAATAGGCATGCTCAATTGTTGTAATGATTAAGAGGTGTACACTAGTCTAAAGGTGCTTTATTGAAAATTTAAACAGAACCTAATTAGATCCACACCTGAATACGACATTTCAATCCAAAAATTGAAGATCGAACAACTGCCCAAACAAACAGAAAATGTAAAACAGATATGGCCAAAAACTAAGCAACTTGTTTTGTTCAAAAAGAACCAAAAACAAAACAACGTGCAGTGGGGTCATGTGGGCACAGTTGAAATGAAGCTTATAGGGCCTGGCTGCCGACTTGTTTCTAATAGAACTATGATAATGGAGCAGAGCAATTTGTGAGCAAGCTTTCAGGTGCTAACTATCATTTAGCTTAAAGGTAAAAAGAGATAAGGAATTGAAAGCATGACGAAGCTTATAATCTAATTTTCAAGTAATCTGTTGAATAAAGACAAGAGTAAAAGCACACATACCTCAGGTGCAAGCCATCGATAGCCATCCGTTTCGTATTCCACGGTCTCACCAAAGCTCTTACAAGCAGTGACTACGCCAATATCCCCCAAACATGCATTGCCATGTTTATCTAGTAGTATTCTTTGCGTGTTAAGGTCCCTATAAGCAACACCATGCTCATTCACAAACTTCATCCCTTCGGCTATGTCAATAGCAATTCGCAGTATCTGCTTGGTTTGGAGCTTCTTGTTCTTCAACATTAGTTCATGCAGTGACCCGCCTTCCATCAGTTTTGTTACAACACATAACCCGTGGCTCTCATCGATGCATACACCATAAAACTGCAGAATGCACTTGTGTCCACAAGTCATCAGCTCCAAGAAATCTTTTCGGAGCTCAAACTCATATGAATTCCCCTTATCACAACCTTTTAGTTTCTCGATTCCCACCCTTTTTCCTCGGAAAACTCCTCTGAAAGAATTCGGTCCAAGCTGATCCCCAAACTCACAACTATCGGAATTCAGTAGCCATTTTCCAATCTCACTGCCACCTGACTGAATAGTCTGCCATTCATCTACTGATACAACAAATGAAGAGCTAGGAAGTGGAATTTGAAGCTGGATCACACTATTCAAATTGTCTATCCCTAGCTTATTATTACTATGCTGAATGGAGTCTCCTCCAACACCCCCAAGTTCCCCTACACCACCGGTCTGTTCTTGACAACCACAAAGCCCAAAAGGCATCTTAACAGAAGTCGGTTTTGGCTTCCTGGTAGCAGACTTAAGAGCATTTTCCACCCGGGTTCTGAACAACTTCTCTTGGCCAGACTGATCCACAAGAAGAACAACCCCGAGAGTCAACCCTTTCTTCTCAAAGATTTGTATGTTCTTGCAACAAATGGACGCACTATCAAGAGCGCCTGACATGGTTGACCACGAAAGAGAATAGTTACACGCAAACGTGAGCCTGAGGACTGAACCTGGAGGTTCCTCAGCAGACACTTCTTGAATCATAAACACAGGATTGTCATCTCCAGAAGCTTGCTCTATCAACTTAACGTGTAGAAACACTTCTTTCATATCAAAACCAGCCTGACTATAACTGTTAAAAACAGCACCAAACACAAAAAACCAAATTACCTAGATTAACTCCATGATTTACCACACATATCCAGATTCGTACTGTTTCTATGCTAGAGCATAGAGGCTAGTGACTAATATTTTAAGCAGCTAAACTTAAAACTGTCCCTAAATAGAAATTCTTAATATGGATTGTTACCTGAAAGGCAAGGAATCGTAATGCTTCTTGAGATTCGTTACGAGCTTCTCCGGTAACTGGCTTCCAGGATACATCTTCGCTAAGTTCCTCACTACAGTAGCCCACAGAAGCTTCCTTCCTCCACCTCCGTCACCAACTTCCGCCTTAGGCGACGGAGCTCCGGCGACGCTCTGGCTATCCTTCACGGAATTAAGCGAGTTTTTAAACGACGAAATCGCCTCTGAAACATTACGGCTTAGTCGCTGAAACCTCTTCTGCATAGCCGATGAGCTCTGATCGAAAAACTGCGTAGATCCTTCGGCTTCGAAATTCGTTTCCGGCGGAGACGTTATAAGCGACTCGGACCTGTCGTTCGTTCGCATAAGGACCTGATCCACCAAATCGTCATCGGGAATTTCACCACCAACGGCACGGCTCGACCAGCACTCCAAAGCTGCAGCCATTGTAGATTGACTTCGTCGGTAAATGACTGACTATGAAGCTTTTATGAAATTTTGAGATTTCATCTTCTCGGACGTTTTCATTAATGTAAAGTAGTACTAGTACGTTTCAGTCTCGGTCCACTACTACGCTCCTGTATTTTTTTTAATTAATTGTTGTGCAATATGATTTGTTGTGTTTTCATTTAATTTCTTTGGGATAATTAACTCTTATGTTTGTGGATTGTGGTCCCTTCCAAAACATAATTGTGTTAAACTTTAATTGATCACCAATCCATATGAATACAAATATTTCAGAATTGTTGAAAGTTCAAAAGAAATCCAGATTATTACGATTTAGAGTCACTGACTTTTTTTAAAATATTTAATTTAACCAAATGTTGAGTACTTGAGCATAGAAGTTGTATTTCCATAGACTATAAATATTGCAATGAACCAATGCCTCACTATGCTCCTATAAGAACTGCACTGCATGGTTGTGAAAGAGCCTTGTGTCAAAGAGACAACAGCTATAGTTAGGAAATCTGGACCCTAATTATCACGTGTCATGGTTAATCTAGATGATGACATCACATGTGTTTATAGCTAATATACAGTTTCCTACTGCAATTTAAAATTTTTTTTTTATTGTTAATTCATTATATACTGATTTAACAATATAAAAATTTAAATAATTTTATAATTGGAAATTGTATATTTTCCTATTGTAAATGGTTTCTACTAGATCATTTTTTTAATCGGTCTAATATATATATAAAGATTCAAAATGTTTCAAAAAAAGACAAATCAAAAGAAATGCGTAGAATCACTATCCTAGATAAGGATGTCTAGAAACTACTCCTCATGTCTCTCTGAATTTTATCATGTAGCTATGCCGGCCCTTCCATTGCTATATATGATTGCATTCTCCCATCCCTCGTCACGCTCTTAGCTATCGCTCTTGCCACAGTGTTTACTGTTCGTGTCACTACTTCAAAAGTAACAAAATTAAATGAAGTCATTAGATTCATGATACTTGATATAAAAGAGCGGTACTTCGGCCAGTCCAGAGGTTTCTGAATAACCTTTATAGCTGCTCGACAATCCGCTGAAATGATAATGTCATGGTAATGCAAATCTCTTAAACTTTGAAGCACCCAACCGATACAACGTAGTTCTCAGGTGATTTGATTATATGCACACGTGAAAGCATCCCGAGCATGAGTAATGACTGAGCCTTGATGATCACGCACAATCCATGCACCACCTATCATCCATCTCTCATTCCGCCATGAAGCATGGAGATTGCATTTCAAAATACTTTGTGGTGGAGGCGACCAAGAGGCTTCTCCTGTATCTTTACCTTACTGTCTTCTCGGCTCATGATCCATTGAGGCCACCGAGAACCATATGGCAGTATGTTCAAATATTTCTTGTATCAAAACCACCAGATCCCGTGCCGTATTAGCATACAATATCTGGTTGCGATTCTTCCAAATAGTCCACAGTAGCCAAGGCAATGCTCTTCTCTTTTCATCTAGGATTGTTAAATCCTCCATTGCCGTAAAAACCAGGTGCAGATTTTCTTCTAACGTAGGCATGAAGTTAATATGAGACGGAAAAACTTGAGCAATATCCAAAAGTTACGCGCCATCATGCACTGAAACAGAACATGGTTTATTGTTTCCGGCTCCTTTGTGCATATACAACAAACACTATCAACTGACATGCCACGAGCTAGGAGACGATTAGCAACCGCAAGAGCTTGAGATATACATCGCCATGAAAAGATACGAATTTTGGCTCTGTTTTAAGGTCCCAAACTCTTCGTTGAAGTGCGTTTTGATCTTGCGTAAATTCATCCGTGTGAGTCAACATCTGTTGCTGCTTCGATACCATCCATATCCCACTTTTAACCGTATAAGCGCCTGATTTAGAGAAAGCCCATATGAATCTATCCTCTGTCATACCTTTTATGCGAGCCACATCTGGGGGAAGAAAAAACTCCTCATGTTTATCGTGTTTCCAACTATTATCTTCATTAATGAGATCACTTACCTTCAAGCTCAGATTCATTACAGATTCTCTGTTGTATGGTCGACGAGGAGCACCATCCATTATCCATTTATCAAACCATATACGAGTATGAGTAACATTTCCAATAGATTTGAAGAGACCTTTATCCATCAGATCCCGACCATGTAGAATACTCCGCCACACATAAGAGGGACGACATCCAAGTCCACAACTAAAAATGTCTTGTGATAGAAAATACCTTCCTTTATAGACCCTAGCTAGTAAAGATTGCGAATCATTTAGAATGCGCCAAGCTTGCTTAGCAAGAAGTGTTTGATTAAATTCACCCAAGTCTCTAAAACCAAGACCTCCTTCAGCTTTCGCTTTACACATTTGTCTCCATGGCACCCAATGTATCTTCTGTTTAGCTTCACAGGAATTCCACCAGAAGTTGGTAATAGCACTTGTTATCTTCTTGCATTGTTGTTTCGATAATCGAAAACAAGACATTGCATATACCGACAATGCCATAACAATTGACTTTAACAAAATTTCCTTCCCTCCAAGAGATAGTGTTTTAGCATACCAACCAGTAGGTCTCTTGGTAAGACGTTCATTAAGAGACGCTAAAAGTTGTTGCTTTGAACCACTAAAGCATTCAGGCTGTCCAAGATATGATCCAGTCCCCCCTTCTTTCTCAATATCCAAATAGTTAGCAAGCAATCTTTTCATAATGGGGTTAATGTCGAGACCAAACGTAATGGCTGATTTTTGAAAATTAATCATTTGTCCCGAAGCTGCGCCATAAAGATGAAGACATCTCAAGAATTCCGAGGCTTCATGCTAATTTACTCGGCAAAGAAAAAAGCTGTCATCGGCAAACAGTAAATGTTGTATCGACGAACATTCATGTGTCAATCTCAGTCCCGTAAGACGACCATCCTCTTCTGCTTTATTCATCACATGGACTAAAGCTTCAACACATAATATGAATAAAAAAGGAGATAAGGGATCACCTTCACGTAGACCCCGTTCAAGTTTAATATTGCCATGCGCTTGACCATTTAGCAGAACTGTATACGTGACTGAACATTCACAAGCCATTATCCATTCTACCCATTTTGAAGCAAAGCCAAGTATGGAAAGAAGCTCTTCAAGGAAATTCCATTCGACTCTGTCATATGCTTTAGACATGTCAGTTTTGATGGCCATAAAATCTCCTTTACATGCTGGATTTGTACGAAGACCATGCATTATTTCATGAGAAAGCAAGAGGTTATCTGAGATTAGTCTACCAGCCACAAAGGCACCTTGTGTTTGAGATACAATCTGAGGTAATATCTTTTTCATCCTAGAACACAAGATGTTGGAGATGATCTTGTGCGATACAGAGCATAGGCTAATTGGACATAGATCCTTTATCTCCGTGGGATTAGGCTTCTTCGGTATAAGGCGCATTTGCGTGAAATTCCAGTCTGATGGTAGCACTCCAATATAAAAAAATTGGCGGACCTCACAAGTAACTTGGTCACGAATAATGGTCCAATATTCTTGAAAAAAATGAGCTGTAATCCCATCCGCACCCGGCGCGCTATCACACTTGATATAGTTTACCGCAACTTTTAATTCCCCATTGGTAATTGGCTTAGTCAAAGCATCATTCATTCGCTTTAGCTACTCTTGGTGTGAAACCTTGCAATAATTCTCATGCAGCAGTCGGATTAGTCGAGGTAAACATATTCTAAAAATATGAAACCGCTACATTACCCTTCTCGTCCTCTGTGAAGCACTCCCGACCTTGATTATCCAGTAAAACCGAGATTTTGTTTCTCATTCATTTGTTTTGCACCTTTCCATGAAATATTGAGTATTCTTATCCCCATCTCTCAACCAATCTTCTTTACTTCATATTTTCCAATATGTTTCCTCTTCCTTATATGCTCTTTCAAGATTAATCTTAATCTGCACAACCCGCTGTCGATTTGGAAAGATCTTTGATGTCTCTATATCCAGCTCTCTTGATAGGCGTTGTATTAGCTTTTTGGAATTTGTTGGCGTCAAGCGTTTCCAAAGAGCCAGCTCTTTCCTCACTTCCTTAATACGTTCATACATTGATTTAGGTACTCTTCCATCTACCCCACTCCAGCCCTTACGAATAATTTCCTCCACATTCTGTTTTTTAATCCATCTTTTATCAAAACAAAATCGTCATCTTCTTCTTACCGATTCTGTCAGCAGACGGGTCAACAAAGGACGATGATCAGAGTGTAAACGAGCCATATATTCTGTATGTGAAAGGGGAAATAATCCGAACCACTCTGCGTTCCCAAATGACCTATCAAGTTGACATTGAGTCCATACTTCATCTCGGTAGGCAGCCCATGAGAATTTATTACCAGTATGAGGTAATTCCTTTAAGCGGCAGTTTCTTACGTAAGAGTGAAAAGGGTAGAAGAGCCTCTCATCTCGTTGTGGCCCTCCCAATGTATCATTCTTGTATAAAAGTTCATTAAAATCTCCTACCAGAAACCATGCCTCATCTCGATCAATACCAATATCAAACAGCCCGTTCCAAACCTCACCAACCATCACCACAGTTCCAGAAACACAGCAAAGCACCACATAAAACAATCATAACCTGACTCACCTTTTCTGATGAAATGATCGCATACCAGTGCAAACATTCCTACCCGCCGATTTCCTAGGTTTTGGAGTTCAAGTCCGAATGACCAACTCCAGCTTGTTACCAAGTGAAACCATAGTTGATCCTAGACTATTATAACAAGATAAGGATCCCTGATTCACGCCTTGACCTAACCAAAGGTTTAGCTTTACGAAAACACCTTTCCGTATTCTGGCCGAAACTACAACTAACAATTACGACAGCTTCCACTCACTAAAACGGGAAACTAGGGCCAGATTCTGAGGAGGTCAAAGAAAGTTGGCTAGGTGAGTTTGGGATCAAAAGACTTACTTGAGAATTTTCTCGACAAACCTCGGTTTGGTTCGGTTCTCTCGGCAAAACTGCTTCGGGACTGACTGCAGTCCACGGTCGGGATTTTATGTTTTGATTTTGAAAGAGGTTTGCTAAGCTGTGGATACATAAAATGGGAGCAGCTTGAGGCTGTATTTATAGCCAAAGTTTGGCCAGCAACTTCGGATGAGTCGCTGCTCCACAACGCGACACCTCGTTCTTAATGTGTCGTGCTTACGGATTTGTCGTGCTTGAGTATTGTCGTTCTTAAAGTAGTGTCGTGCTTAAGCATTGTCGTGCTTAAGGATTTGTCGTGCTTACTGATGTTTATCCATAACACGTCGTACTTACGGAAACCGTCGTGCTTCCGAAAAACGTCAAGCTTCCGTAAAACGTCGAGCTTCCGTAAAACGTCGAGCTTCTGCAAATTTTTATATTTTTGTGAATATATCAATTTCAAGTAAGTACCTCGCCACGTCGTGCTTACCTCCCGTCCTGCTTACTGCCACCTCGTGCTACTAATCCCGTCGTGCTTCGAGGACTTTTCATTCTAAATCGACTGATTTCTCAACATAGTCCAAAACGCTCGATCATTACCATCCGAGTCCACAC